>ONZH01010035.1:0-35307 GCA_900303285.1 Rhinella marina | reverse complement strand
GATCATCGAAACTTTTTTGTAATAAGAAAACTGAAAAGTGGGGCGTGCAAAATTAATCGCCTCCCTTGCATTAATACTTTGTTGCGCCACCTTTTGCTGCGATTACAGCTGCAAGTCGCTTGGGGTATGTCTCTATCAGTTTTGCACATCTAGAGACTGAAATTCTTGCCCATTCTTCTATGAAAAACAGCCCGAGCTCTTTGAGGTTGGATGGAGAGCGTTTGTGAACAGCAGTTTTCAGCTCTTTCCACATATTCTCAATTGGATTCAGGTCTGGACTTTGACTTGGCCATTCTAAGACCTGGATACGTTTATTTTTGAACCATTCCATTGTAGATTTTGCTTTATGTTTGGGATCATTGTCTTGTTGGAAGATAAATCTCCGTCCTAGTCTCAGGTCTTTTGCAGACTCCAACAGGTTTTCATCCAGAATGGCCCTGTACAGTATTTGGCTCCATCCACCTTCCCATCAATTTTAACCATCTTCCCTGATCCTGCTGATGAAAAGCAGGCCCAAACCATGATGCTTCCACCACCATGTTTGACAGTGGGGATGGTGTGTTCAGGGTGATGAGCTGTGTTGCTTTTATGCCAAACATATCGTTTTGCATTGTTTCCAAAAAGTTCGATTTTGGTTTCATCTGACCAGAGCACCTTCTTCCACATGTTTGATGTGTCTCCCAGGTGGCTTGTGGCAAACCGTAAACAAGATTTTTTATGGATATCTTTGAGAAATGGCTTTCTTCTTGCCACTCTTCCATAAAGGCCAGATTTGTGAAGTGTTCGACTGATTGTTGTCCTATGGACAGACTCTCCCACCTCAGCTGTAGATCTCTGCAGTTCATCCAGAGTGATCATGGGCCTCTTGGCTACATCTCTGATCAGTCTTCTCCTTGTTTGAGATGAAAGTTTAGAGGGACGGCCGGGTCTTGGTAGATTTGCAGTGGTCTGATACTCCTTCCATTTCAATATGATCGCTTGCACAGTGCTCCTTGGGATGTTTAACCCTTAAAGTACCAGCGCCGTACATGTACGGCGCTGGTGCGGTGCGGGGACTTGATGCCCGCTCGCCCGTGCGGCGGGCGTCATGGCCGGCAAGTCTCTGCTGTTTCTAACAGCAGAGACTTGCGGCTACTTACCGCCATCGGCGGAGTCTTGCTGGGCCTTTAGATGCCGTGATCACACGTGATCACGGCATCAGGATGCGTCTGAACCCGGAAGCGTACGCTGAGTGGCCAATCGGGGTGTCTGTACACCATATTCAAACTGCAATTCTTATTCTGGCCACTAGATGGCAGGCCAGTATAAGAAATGAGCAATTCTTGGATTTATCTCTATCTAGTAAATCCCTGATTGCTCATAAAGAAAAAAAACACAATATATATTGAGCTTTAAAATAATCACAAAATTTTTTTTTTTTAAATGTTAAAAAATATATAAAAAATAAAAAATATATAAAAGTTCAAATCACCCCTCTTTCCGTATAATTAAAAAATAAATACCTAAATAACAATAAATATAGACATCATGGGTATCACCGTGACCGAAAATGTCCGTACTTTTAAAATATTTTTAAAAATTCCAATACGGCGAATTGTGTGGCGGAAAAAAGCGTCCAAATGGCGATACGCTGTTTTTTGTCGCTGTTTTTTTTCTAAAAAAAATTAAATAAAAAGTGATCAAAAAGTCATACACACCCCAGAATGGTATCAATAAAAACTTCAGATCGCCCCGCAAAAAATGAGCCCCCATACAGGTCCGTACACATAAATACCAAAAAGTTATAGGGGTCAAGATATGCCGGATTCCTACTGACCAGTAGAATGAAAGTAACTGGTCAGTTTTAATGAACATCGAACGTTGTAAATAAGAAACCCGTAGAACTGTAGTGGAATAGCGTTTTTTTTGCAATTTCACCCGATTTGGAATTTTTTTCCCGCTTCCCAATACACCATATGTAATATTAAATGGTGGCATTGGAAAGTACAACTTGTCCCACAAAAAACAAGCCCTCATACAGCTATGTGAACAGAAAAATAAAAGAGTTATGGCTGTTTGAAGGCAGGGAGCGCAAAATGAAAACGCAAAGCCGAAAAAACCTCCGGGACTGAAAGGGTTAAAGCTTGGGAAATCTTTTGGTATCCAAATTTAAAATGTTATCTTTTTGTTTGAAGCCTCAAATGTGGCTATACAGAGAGTATTATACAGCATGCAGCAGCTGCACAGGTGGTGTTAATGGCAGGCCACCTAGCGCTATTTTTAACACCCCCAAAATTAAAAAAAAAGTTTCCCAGCAAGATATAATAGCCCTTAAAAGGGCTTTTGGGTCTTTTATGAGCAAATTCTATCCCTGCCTAGTGTTCTTCTGTCCCTACTCTATCTGTCCCTGCTTGCAGCAGCTCTACCTGGCTCGGCATGAGCCGGTCACATGTCACCGGGTGCTTTATAGCACCCGATTACGCGTTTCCGGCCAGCCAATCACTGTAATGCCAGTAGTTAACATGGCTACTGGCATTACAGTGAATGCCAGTACCTTCCTGCACGCTAATTGGCTAATTAGCGTGTGGGGAGGGGACTCGAGTACATGTTCGCTCAACACTACTCCCTAGTTGTCCTGCTTAGCCATACGCCTGATGTGTGAGTTTTCCACCATTGATATATTGATTTTTCTATTTTAATCATGTGATTTTTATATATTTTTTGTACTAGTAAAGAATTCATTTTCATGATTCTTAAATTCTCGGCTTTTTTGGTTTTCTGCTATGATAGCAGCATGTTGTATGTGTAGGACTACAAGTCCCAGCTGTTCTCCACAGATCTCCTCCAGTGTGAGCTCTGTGTCTGCAAGATGAGGAGAGTAGATCTTGTGTCTCTTCATTACCTGTAGCTGCTCAGCAAAGCCTTGAGCCCTGAGTCTGTGCTGGCTGAAGGGGTTAATGTTCTATCTAAAAGAATCCAGGGTGAGAGGAGATGGCAGCTAAGCCAGTGCAGGGGGTGTGGCCAGCACAGTGACGTCTTGTATACAGACTCCTATCTGCTTGTGCACGAAACATCAGCAGAGCAGGGAGAGAAGCTGACATCATAGGTCATGTGACCCTCAGTGAAATCTGAGAAACCAGCAGCTGTGGAAGCACAAAGTGCATGGCAAAGCTGTTATATTTGACTAGTTAGAAACATGCAAAGAACAAAACAATTACTTGGACAACCCCTTTAAGGTGAAATATGACAGGGTCCTGAAAGGGTTACAAGGGTTGTCTCCTTTCAGTGGCATTTATTATGTAGAGAAAGTTAATTCAAGCCACTTACTAATATATTGCTATTATCCATATTGCTTCCTTTGCTGGCTGGATTCATTTTTTCATCACATTATACACTGCTTGTTTCCATGGTTACAGACCACCCTGCAATCTATCAGTGGTGGTCGTGCTTGCATAGGAAAAAGCACTAGTCTATGTGTTGGCCCATGGTCCCGGCCACCAAAGAGGCTAACGCTTTTTACTATAGTGTGCAAGCATGACCACCACTGCTGGATTGCAGGGTGGTCTGTAACCATGGAAACGAGCAGTGTATAATGTGATGGAAGAATTAATCCAGCCAGTAAAGGAAGCAATATGGAGAATCACAATACATTAGTAAGTGGCTTGTATTAACTTTCTCTACATGATAAATGCCACTTACTGAAGTGAGACAACCCCTTTAAAGAGGACCTGCTATCATGAAATGCAATGCAACCTGCAGGCAGCATGTTGTAGAGCAGGAGGAGCTGAGTAGACTAATAGATTTGTAGATATAGATTCAGTAAAGCTTCTCATCTATACATTTAAATCTCTAATCTTTCTGACTGCATTTGTACACAGGTGATCTTAACAGTGACTAATAGCATTCTCTATGTAATTGTGTATACAAAGATATCTGTCAGTCAGGGGTATTTTTTTATAGGTCAGAAGGAGCAGAGGCTTAAATGTATAAATGACAAGCTTTGCTGAATCTTTTCCAACAAAACTAGATATCAGTCTGCTCAGCTCTTTCTGTTCTATGACATACTGCTTGCAGATTGTACTGCATTTTGTGGTAACTGGTTCTCTTTACATTTCTTTTATTTACTTTTATAGGTTTATTTGTAAATGTATTTGTAAATGTAAATGTAAACTGCTCAAAAAATGCAAATTTGTAATAGAAAATTTGCAATGGGCAAATATATATATATATATATATATATATATATATATAATGTATAGTCTTGAGAGAATGGAGTATTGCTGACAACAGTTTCAGCTGACGTGAATTTTTTTTTTCTTATTTGTAATTTATTTATTTTTTTAATTATATTTTTTATATATTTTTGGGACAAAATGTCCCCTAAGAGGTCATAAAAAGATCACTGCGGAGGATTTAAACTTTCTCTTTTTTTGCATTTTAATAAAGGCATTCAAAGAAGCCCCAGTTATAGGGAAAAACAGACCCCTGCAGCAGACCATTTATACAGTCAGAGCTGATCTGGATCTGCTAAGACCCTGCAGCTCTGCTAATAATGAGAAGCTGGTAATTTTCCACAGCTACCATATGGTTTAAAGAAGCATGTTTTGGAGGGAAAGAGCCAGACTTGTTTACCACCAAAGCCAGACAGAGTCACCTTTTGGATGTCTGGTGTAGCTACCGTATGTTGTCTGGAAAAACTCCTGTATCATTGCCATTGAGTATCATTGAAGCATTAATGTAAGTCTAAACCAGACAGGAGTTGTAGCATTGCATTTGTTTGTGCTGAGTTTCTCCACTCTACCCATCCCACTAGATGGTTACAGTTTAGCCAGACATTGTATATAAGGAGAGCAATCAGAGCACCTACTACTCTGCAGTTAGGGAACAGTGCTTAGAAGAGGAGACTCTGTCAGACTTATGAGTGACCAGAAAAAGACGCTGAGAGGGGGAAACCCTGGATCACAAACTTTTGGCCGGGGTACCAGCCTTCTAAGAGAGAGAGGGGGATAGCTTGCTTGGGCCTTTCCTAAGCATTAAACCCTTCTACCAAGGAGGAGACTGGAGAAGCCAGCCCTATGTCTCGCCTGCATTGCTTTGCAACTGAATTCCTCCAGTAAAGAAGCACACTGTACTTAGGGGTTAATATTCCTAAAACACTGGATTTGGCTTTTAAATGGAACTATGCTCGGATTATTCCCGCGCTCCTCCATGATCTACACAACTGGAACTACCCTACTCTATCATGGCTAGGCAGGATCCATACAGTTAAAATGGTCACATTACCGAAAATATTATATCTATTCCGGTCTCTTCCTACGCCTATAACGGGCTCCTCTCTAAAGACTTTGCAGACGGAAATCTTCCGTTTCATATGGACTTATAAGAGACCGAGGATAGCTAGAAATATAAGGCATCTACATAAGAGTGTGGGTGGTCTCTCAGTTCCTCATCTCTACAAATATTATCTTGCAGCCCGGTTATCACAGCTGGGTTCATTTAGTGCTTCTTCTCATTCCCCACAATGGGTTCACTTAGAGTCTGATTTACTACTGCCTACCTCCCCATTAGCATTGATTTGGTCACCTGACATTCCTTTGGGGACGATAGACCCAGCCACAAAAATTCCCTACCTCATGCTTCAGCTCTGGAGGAAGGTTAGGTTCAAACATAAATTACAGAATCCCGTCTCTCCCTTGCTTCCATTGTTTAGAAACCCCCTATTCCCACCTGGTCTATCGCCAACCGAGTTTATTTGGTGGAAACATACCAGACTACTTTGTGTTGGTGACTTCCTACTCCGCTCTCAACTCATGTCCAGGGCATACTTCCTATCTGCTTTCTCCCCCCCACACTCGGAAATCTTTAGAGTATCCCAGGTTTTCCATTTCCTGACATCTCAGATTCCAGCCACCCATATGATCATGCATACACCATTTGAAAGACTCTGTAGATACAGAGCTTCAGAGAAAGGTTCACTTTCTTTTATTTACTCATTGTTAAATGCACCACCCCCTAATGCCAAATTGGCATTCATGCATAGCTGGGAGGTTGACCTAGGAGAGACTCTCTCCGTGGAACAATGGCAAGACTGCTGTATTATGATCAGTAAGGGGAGCTGGCAGGTCACCTTAATGGAAACTTCTTTGAAGATTCTTCATAGGACCTATTTTTTACCATCCAGGCTACATGCTATCTATCCCACTGTCCCCCCCCCTATTGCTTCCGGGGGTGCCAGTCTCTGGGGAATACCCTTCATATATGGTGGACTTGTCCAATCGTACGTCAATTCTGGACTAACATCAAGAGAGGACCATATGAGGTTTTCAGGAAGGATCTGCCCCTGTCAGCTCCTGTATACTTACTTGGTCTTAAGCCGCCAACCTTTACCTATACAGAGTACAAATTACTTCAATTCATCCTGATGTCAGCCAGGATTCACATATCAGCCAAATGGCGTATTTCATCCCTTTAGGATATCATTAGTTATCCGCAGAGTCAATACTATTGCGCTGTATGAAAAGCTAAACGCTACGCTAACTGATACAAGAGAACGCTATGCGCAAATATGGAATCCCTGGCTGAACTGCTCTAACTCTCCCAATCTACAATACTATTTATCTTTATAGCCAGATAACCTGACTTGTGGGAGACTATTTCATTTATTTTTACTCCCCCCCCCTCCCCTTTTTTCTCTTACCCTCCCATCCTCTACCCTTGACCGGGGGAGTTCACCAGACCGTTTCTCACAATTCTAATGTAAAATGAGTCAGACAATTCTTGTTTAATGAAAATTTTTATTGGTTTATGTACACATTTAGTTACTATATACGTTGTTCACCGTATGTAATTATACCGGTTGGAGAAATGTATTCATATTACCTACATGTCTTGCTATTGTAATTCAGATTTCTCCTGTTTTGCAATTAAAACAATAAATAAAACTTGTCCCGCAAAAAATAAGCCCCCATACAGCTATGTGAACAAAAATATAAAAAAAAGTTAAGGCTCACAGAAAATAGGGGAGAAAAATAAAAACGCAAAACCGAAAAAACCTCCGGTACTGAAAGGGTTAAAGGGGTTGTCTCACTTCAGCAAATAGCATTTATTATGTAGGCAAAGTTAATACAAACCACTTACTAATGTATTCTGATTGTCCATATTGCTTCCTTTACTGACTGGATTCATTTTTCTATCACATTAAACACTGCTCATATCCAAAGGTTATGTCCATCCTGTAATCCAACATCGGTGATCGTGCTTGCATACTATAGCAAAAAGTACTAGCCTATGAGCGATCCCACGGTCCTGGCAACCACAGAGGCCAGAGCTTTTTCCTACAGTGTGCAGGCACAACCACCCCTGATGGATTACAGGGTGGTTGTAACCATGGAAACGAGCAGTGTATAATGTGATGGAAAAATGAATCTGGCCAGCAGAGGAAGCAATATGGATAATAACAATATATTTGTAACTGGCTTGTATTAACTTTCTCTACATAATAAATGCTATTTGCTGAAGTGAGACAACCCTTTTAAATGCTGGGTCACTTTGTTTTGTGCTTTTTTTACAGTTCCTGATGAGAACCTCTAGAGTGATCCAAGTACTGGTGTTCTCATATTTATGAGTACGCTTCCCATAAGGCTACTTTCACACTTGCGTTTGCAGGATCCGTTTGTGAGATCCGTCCAGGCTCTCACAAACGGATCCGTCATGATAATACAACCGTCTGCATCCGTTCTGAACGGATCCGTTTGTATTAGCTTTTAAATAGCAAAGACGGATGCGTCTGGAACTCTATTGAAAGTCAATGGAGGACGGATCCGTTTTCTATTGTGTCAGACAAAACGGATCCGTTCCCATTGAATAACATTGTGAGTCATGACGGATCCGTTTGCATCAGTTTCTTCATGCGGACACCAAAACGCAGTAAGCAGCGTTTTAGTGTCCGCCACCAAAACGGAATGCTAACTGAACTGAAGCAAACTGAAGCAAAACTGATGCATTCTGAACTGATCCTTTTCCATTCAGAATGCATTAGGACAAAACTGATCAGTTCAGGACCGTTTGTGAGAGCCTGTGACGGATCTCACAAACGGATCCTGCAAACGCAAGTGTGAAAGTAGCCTTACCTGTTGCAGATTATTGACAGCTCTTTTTTTATATTATACTGTGTATGAGCTCATGAATCCTGCCTGGAAGCTGACATACTAAAGTTCTGATGAGTTTTGAGGTTCTTTTACTGGTGTGTGGCACCTATTAAGTGATTTTATTAGGTTAACTCCCAAAAGATTAACGGCAGATTTATCTGTCATGCGGGGCAGAGCATGTATGGAGCCAAGTATAATACAGCTGACACCAGGCCACAATGACTGTGGCTGGGATGTCATTTGACCTCTCAGATGCTAGGGTCAATAGGGACAGGGGCTCTGATTAGCTGCTATAACAGCCCGTGGCCTGACAGGCAAGTAAAACTCTCATATACCGCAGTAGTATACCATTGTAGCCTATGGTATAAGCAACCAGAAGATCACTTGTTTAAGTCCCGTAAGGGACTAAAAATTGCAGTTACAAAAATAAAAGTCTCTAAAAAAACCACAAAAATATTAAAAATTCAAATCACATCCTTTTCTCAATTTTAAATGGTGGAAAATGCAGGTAAATGATGGAATGGAAACACAGATACAAATTAGTGATTCACAGTCTTTTTTGTTACCTTGGCCCTCAAAAAATATTAAACAAAAAGTCTTATGTACCCCAAAATGGTACTAATTAACCCGTTCAGGACCTCCAACGTACATGTACAGCGGAAGTCCAGCCCCGGAACATGGCGCCCGCTCGCACGTGCAGCGGGCGCCATAGCCGCTGGGTTTCTGCTATTTAAAATAGCAGAGAGCCCTGGCACATGTGTGCGATTAGCCATTAGGCTGATCACATATATTTTCCCCTTCAGATGCTGTGGTCAAATGTGACCATGGCATTAGAGCACTCTGGAAGCGGAAGCTGCGCGTTTCTGCTAAGGTAACAGCATTCCCCGACTGAGATTGGGGAATCTGTTACATTGCCGAAATAGCCCGAATCCTCAAGCAGGCTTCGACGTCTATGTCAGGAATATACCAATAAAGGCCACTAGGCCTTTGTTCAATGATGGCTATATAGCCATCAAAGAACACAATGGGCAATCTAATGATTTCCAGTTATTGTCACCCAAGTTGACTTAAAAAAGTAAAAAATAAAAGTTTTTACAAATAAAATAAATAAAAAAATATAAAAGTTAAAATCAACCCCCTTTCCTTAAAATATAAATAAAAATACTTAACAAATAAAAAAATAAACATCATGGGTATTGCCGTGTGCGAAAATGCCCATACAATTAAACATATAACAATATTAATGACATACGGCAAATGGCATAATGGGAAAAAAATAAAAACACCCAGTTCGCCATTTTTTGTCACTTCAATAATTTTTTTTATAAAAAGTGATCAAAAAGTTGCACACACTCCAAATTTGTATCACCGAAAAGTACAGATCGCCCTGCAAAAAATGAGCCCCCACACAGCCCCGTACACATAGCTACAAAAAGTGGAAGGGGATCAGAATATGGTGATAATTAGTGTTGAGCGAACACTTCTGTGCTCGTTTGCTCAGGTGCTCTGGCCGAGCACTAGGGGGTGCTCGAGTGCTCGGCCGAGCACCCGAGCATAATGTTAGTCAATGGGACTAAACCAGGCACCGCTCGGAAGAGGGGAGGGTGTCTGGTTAATAGAAAAAAGTCAGAATCGCGACTTCTCCTCTTTTACTCCTTTCACTCGTAAAAGTATGATAATTAACTGAATTTGTACCCATTAGCGCACAATGCGTAGCATTAGCATACAAATTTGTGCGCATTAGCGTACAATGCGTGGCATAGCATACAAATTTGTACGCATTAGCGTACAATACGTAGCATTAGCATACAAATTTGTACGCATTAGCGTACAATGCGTACCATTAGCATACAAATTTGTACGCATTAGCATACAATGCGTAGCATTAGCATACAAATTCGTACGCATTAGCATGCAAATTCATATGCATTAGCATACAATGCGTAGCATTAGCATACAAATCAACATTACAGTGAATGCCAGTACTCTCCCGCACGTTTCTTCGCTGCATAGCAGCGATCAAACGTGCGGGGAAGAGACTCGAGCACTGCGCTCGAGTACACTCGGTGTTCGGCCGAACACCGAGAGGACCCGAGCTTAGGCATGCTCGCTCAACACTAGTGATAATTTTTTTTTTTTTCTCAAAGGTTTTATTTTTTTTCAGTATTAAAACGCAAGGAAAATGATACAAGTGTGGTATTGTTGTAACCATTCTGACCTGGAGAATGAACATAACAATTTTGCAGCCTAGTGTACGGTGTAAAAAAATAAATAAAAACCTTTATCATAACTGTTACATACCCATGTCCCTCTATATGGTATGCAACTGTAAATGGTGGCATTAGAAAGAACAACTTGTCCCGCAAAAAATAAGCCTTCATAAGGCTATGAGAATGCAAAAATAAAAAAGTTAGGACTATGGGAAGGCAGGGAGTGAAAAACAAAAATGCAAAAATGGAAAATCTCAGGGTCCTCTAAGGGTTAAAACTTGCCCCACAAAAAACAAGCAGTCACTCTGTTCTGCAAACAAGATTAAAAAAAAGGTATGGGTGTCAGAATTTGGTGATTCAAAGAAAAATATTTTTTTCGAAGGTTTTTATCTTTTTAGAGTAGTAAAACATAATAAAAACTACATATATTTGACATTGCTGTAATCATACTGACCTGCAAAATAAGTGTGGGAGATCCTGAGTAGCCACAAGACTGGGGGCTGAATGGGAATTTGAACGAGTTGCAGGGAAGTTGCAGGTGGAGGGCATTAAAACATCAGTCATTTCTAGTTAAGTCTCTGCATTCAGCGCTACCAAACATACAGGAAACGATGGCACTGTATACTTATGATGTCCAGTGACATCTCCTCGGATGAAGACATTCCCTTTCCTCATCTTCTTCATTTAGTCCAGGCCGTCACGACAACTTGAGCCACTAGTAGTAAGGCCCTGTATAGTGGCCTCACTAGTTATAATGCCCCATATAGTGCCCCCAGTTGCTGTAATGCCCACAGTATTAAGGATGCCCCCTGTAGTGGCCACGGTAGGTATTATGCCCACTGTTTCACCCACAGTAGTTATAATTCCCCAGTTTTTATAAAGCCCATTGTAGTGGCCACAGTACAGTACTTGCAATGTCCTTCTGTAGTGACCCTAGTATTTATCATGTCTCAGTAATTCCTCCAGTAGTTATAATGACCCCTATGGTGCCCCCAGTATTCAAAAAGGCACCTGTAATGCCACTTGTATTTATAATACCTCTTATAGTGGTCCCATCAGTTATAATGTCCCCCTGTAGTGAAACCTGTATTTTAAATGTCCCCTGTAGTGTCTCCAGTAGTTAGAATGCCCCCATAGTGACTCCAGTATTTATAAAGCCCCATGTAGTGCCTCATATATTATAATGCCACCCCTGTAGTGCCCCCAGTATGGCAGACAAAGGTAAAATAAAATACTCACCAGACTTCCACTCCTTGCTGCTATCTCCAATACAGGCCTCAGGCCTCTTCTGACCTATGTTCTGAGTTGCCTGTGTTCAGGCAGCTATGATAACATCATTGTGTTAACTTCATCCCAGTTCAAGTAGTTGTGATGACATCATCACGATTCCTGAGACCCCATCACCAAGAACAGTGTAGAACAGCAATTCCTTATAGAACATACAGTGCTTTGGCTGACATACCTTTTCACATTTTTTGTCTGATTTCTTTTATCCAAAATGTGATGTTTTGGCTAATATAGCTTATCTCATTTAAGATTTACTTCTACTTAAAGGATTTATCTCTTCCTCAGTAGTTTCCTTTCACCCCTAACATTAACACAATGGTCAGTCGGTTTTGCTGTTTGGCAAAAAGATGCAAACTTTCTAACACTGACATTGATTTTAATGGTCTTGACTTTTGTTATATATACTGTAGTTGTTTCACTGAATATAGTAATGTAAAATATAAGTGTATACTTGCCATTGTGTGACCGATTTGCATTTCTTCAAGAGGCACCAGATCGTTTGTCATTCATATTTTCACTTATTATTTTAATATTCTAGTTTTGATATGAATATTATCTGGTACATGTTACAAGGCTAAATGATACAATGCAACAATCAACCACATCTCATGAATGCAGACTGCCATGAGGGAGGTTGTTGTAGTAAGACACAATTTGGTTGACTTGTGCGAGGAAAAAGTGTATTTGGGAAATGTTATTTTGTTATGAGTAGGCAGAAGATAATAAGGGCTTGACTTTGTAGTAAGAGCAGAAAAAAATGTTTTTTAGCAGGCAGCAGATTTGTGATTTGTGTAGTAAGCAAATAAACATGTTAAACAAACCAGAACATGTTTTATATTTTAGATTTTTCAAAGTAGTCCCTTTTGGTTTTGATGGTAGCTTTGCACACTCTTGGCATTCATTCAATTAGCTTTATCAATTAGCCTTTTCAAGAGTTAATTTGTGATATTTCTTGTCTTCATAACGTGTTTGAGACCATCAGATGTGCTGTGCAGAGGTAGGATTGGTGACAGTGTTTAGCACTATTCTACTGCTGTTCTAATCCACATCATGGCAATATCCACTCAACTAAGTAAAGAGAAATAAGAGTCGGTCATTAACCCCTTAGTGACCACCCATACACCTTTTTACAGAGGCCGTTTTTTTGCGGCAGACCAGTCTAAGTGCTGCACAGACAGTAGTGCCGATCTGGGTTGTTTAACACTTTACATGCCACGGGCAATGGTGCCCGCCACAAGTAAAGCCGTGACAGAGGGAGCAGACTCCCTCTGTATCCCATTGGCACCCTACAATTCGATCGCGGGGTGTGATGTGTGTAAATGCTGGCTGGGGTCTGATATAGGCCCCAAGCCAGCCTTGAGTATTTTCCAGCAGGCTGTGCTTCTCTGGTACAGCACTGACATTAAAATGCAATGCACTATAGGGATAGTGCATTATATTTTAAAATCAATCAAAATGTTGTCTGTTATAGTCCCTTTGTGGGACTTTTAAGTGGTAAAAAAGTTAAAAAATAAACACATTTATTAAATTCCAGTAAAAAAAGCTTTTTCCATTGAAAATACACTTTTTAATGAAAAAAATATAAAAAAAACAAATCTCCCCCATATATTTGGTATCTATGCATCCGTAATGACCCACACTACATAAATATCATGTACATTATCCCCTACTGTGAACACTGTAAACAAATAAATTAAATGACAGAATTCCTCAAATGATGTCCTTTCACAGTTCTGAGTCTCGGGAAGCGGCGATGCAAAAAGATTTTCTTCCTTTTAAAAAAGGAAGGGTTTTATTGCACAAAAGTAGTAAAACATAAAAGAACATGTATTTGGTATCGCTGTAAACGTACTGACCCAGAGAATAAAGATATTATGATATGTATATCGAAAAATTAACGCCTTAAAATTTATAACGTAAAAACTCCCTCCCAGAAAGATTTAATAAAAGTTAATCAGAAAGTTATGTTACCCAAAATTGCGCCATTAAAACAACAACTTGTCCTGCAAAAAACAAGCCCTCATACAGCTATATAGACAGAGTTCATTGGAGTAACCAGCCTCATAAACCACAAATTAGCAAATTAACAGCACCTACAAAAAGAAGAAATTTCCTTGGACCAGGAAAAGTAAGGAATAGTTATTAAACAAGTAAAAATCTGTGCTTTTTTCTGATACAACTGTTCTGAGATGCAGCAAAGGTGATTGGCTGGTTTCTACATGTGTGGCTCCCATCGTGAATCACGGAGAAACTATGATGGTGTGGGGGCTTTGCAGGTGATAGTGTTGTTGATTTATTCAAAACTGAAGGCACACTTAACAAACATGGCTACCACACACATCTGGTTTATGCTTAGTAAGACCATGATTTGCTTTTTCAACAGGACTTTGACTTGAAAGACACCACCAGACTATTTAAGAATATTTGTCCAAGAAGGAGAGTGATGGAGTGTTGGCTTAGATGACATGGCCTCCACAATCACCCATCCTTAACCCAGTTGAGATGGTTTGGGAAAAGTTGGAGCACAAAGTGAAGGAAAAGCAGACAAGTGCTTTGTACCTGCTGCTGTGCGCCACTGTTCTCCGCTGTGTGCCGCGGTCCCGGGTGCTGTGTTCAGCGGTTATCTGCTACCAGTGCTTCCCAATTCACCGCTGAAGTCCTGGGCTCTGTCTATGTAGGTACTGTTTTAGGATCCGCTCCACAGTTTCCATTCAGCCCTGTCCACAGCATGATTGCTCTTGTTCCCTGCAGCACTTCCTTAAGGGCCGGCGCGCGTCACTTCCTGGTGCTTTATGGGCTAGGTCATGTGACCTCGATGACCAATCCTAGCCCTCCTACATGTATATAAGTGGCTCAGCCCCCTTCCCAGATGCCTCAGCGTCAAGGCTTGTGTCCTGCTAGGTTGTTGTTATCTCTGCTTGTGTTCCAGTGTACCTGACTCGTGCTTGTGTTTCTGGACTCCGCTACCTGTTTGATCCCTGCCTGCTTGCCTTGACTCTCCTGTTACCGACCCAGATTGCCTGACCTGTACCTGTGCCGCCTGCCCTTACCTATTGCTTGTTCATCCTCATCCTGCAGTCCTGCACTGTTGCTCCTGGTTATGACTCGGCCTGCTGACTACATCTGTACCTCTGGTACCTTGCTCAGGTACCTCCTGGTCTGCCAGGACCAGCTGCCTCATGTGCCAATCCTCCTCATGAGATAGCGACCTGGTGTTCCCCTCTGGGAAGTCTATCCCCATCATCAGGGGTACTGTGAAGATCGAGGGGTTCACTTAGACAACACCCTTAGAGGAGGTAGGACATGTGGCACTGTGGGTTCACACCCGCTGGAACGTGACAGTACCTAAGGGAACTTCTTCAAGACTGCTAGAAAACCATTCCAGGAGACTACCTCATGAAGCTGATTGAGAGAATGCCAACAGTATGCAAAGCAAAAGGGTCTACGTTGAAAAATCTAAATTATAAAACATATTCTGGTTTGTTTAACACTTTACTACATAATTCCATATGTTTCCCTTCATTATTTTAATGTCTTCAATATGAATCTACAATGAAGAAAAGAAAAGCAATGCAATGAAAACTGTTTGTCCAAACTTTTGACCGGTACTGAGTAACTGTTATTTGTAACAGATCCAAAATGTCTCCCTAAACTTTGACTTTAATTATTCCAGAATCAAAGTCTGTTAGAGCAACATTTCATTTTCCCATTCTGGTGTTTGGTTTGAGCAGGACACAAAAACATAAACATTTATAGGTAAACTACTGAGTAGGGTTTATGTACAGTTGTATTATTCGGTTTCATTATTGCACCCTACTAAAGGACATTGTTTCTATGACATTTTTCTCAGAGAAGTTAAAAGTTGCCTTTTAAAACATAGCACCTGAATAGTAACATTGCTTTTCCCCTCCTTTTAAAGTAAATCATAATATTGTTATGATAATATCTAATTTAATAGCAATATTTGTAATATTGCACAGTGAGCACAACTTTGAAATATCTGATTCCAAGTTGCACCATAAAATAACCTCAAGGTTTAACCACCTAACAGTTTTGCCCCAGTCCAACTCGGGCAGTGTGAAAACTAGCTAACTGGAGAGGGGAGGTCTGCTTTACATGGTGATATCTCTTCAATGGTAGCAGTTAGAAACATGCAACTGGTCTTGTATGAAAGCTGACAGTCCAGGCTTTCATACAAGATGACAGGTTAAGTCCAAGCAACAAAGGAGAAATCACTGTTAGAAATCAAGTCGGAAATAATAGCGAGTAAAAACTGTTTTTACTTTCATTTTCAGCTGCATTCACAGCATCCCGATTTCTTTCAGAGATATCGTTCTCTGCCCTGAACATATTGCATGTTCTTAGCTTCTACCATTCAGGAGATAGCAGCATCTAAAGCAGCCTCCCCCCTCCAGTTAGCAACTTTTCCCACTGCTGGAGCTCCGCTCTGTCAAAACAGGGGGTTAAAAGGGTTTTCTGAGACTTTATAACTGATGACCTATGCTCAGGATAGGTTATCAATATCTGATCAGTGGGGGTATAACACCCAAGACCCCACCAATCAGCTGTTTGAGAAGGCAGCCTAGGCCAGCAACACTGCAGCAGGACATTTCATCTAGCAACCAGGAGGATGACCGCTGCAGGAAGGATGGGAAAAGGAGTGTAGCAAAGATCAGACAGATGCTGGTGGTAGGGTGACTCTATTGTTAGGAGGACAGACAGGGTCATCCGTTGCCAAGACCGTGAATGCCGTACAGTGTGTTGTGTTCTGGGTGCTTGGGTTCGGCATATTGCGGATCGGATTGACAGATTGCTGGGTGGGGCTGGGGAAGACCCGGCGGTCATGGTACACATTGGCACCAATGACAAAGTCAGGGGGAGATAGAAGGTCCTTAAAATGATTTTAGGAAACTAGGAAAGAAGCTTAAGTCCAGGACCTCCAAGGTAGTGTTTTCAGAAATATTACCAGTGCCACGAGCGTCACCAGAGAGACAATGGGAGCTTAGGGAGTTAAATAAGTGGCTCAGAAGCTGGTGCAGGAAGGAAGGGTTTGGGTTCATGGAGAACTGGCCCGACTTCTTGGTCGGTTACAGGCTCTACATTAGGGATGGGCTGCACCCTAATGGGGAGGGTGCAACTGCCCTGGGGGAAAAAATGGTTAGCCAACTGGAGGAGCTTTTCAACTAGGATCCGGGGGGAAGGTGGGGGGTTATACTAATAAGGGGGTAGATAGTGTAGATAGAGAGTGGGATATAGGAGGGGACATTGGGGATTTAGTGGGGTCTGGGGTTAGTTAGGAAAGTAGGGAGAAGACTGGCCAGAACTATAGACCGATAAAAAATAGAACTGCTGGTAACAAGAACCTGCTACATATAAACATCAACCAAGGTAACCCAAAAATCCCAGATATTCACTTTACAGGTAATAGTAATTTAAAATGTAAAATGGGGGAGCTGGAGGATATGGTAGTAGAGAAACACTGAAAAAATAATACTTGGTGTAATCTATAGACCCCCTAACATCACAGAGGAGTATAAACACAACTGTATAACCAAATAGAGCAGGCCGCACAGGCTGCTACAGTGGTCATACAGTGTCCCACATATAATGTGCAAAGGGACACCGCTAACTTTGTCATTGCTATAGCCATGTCACTTATTTTATTATATGTCTGTCATTTTAGTGCTGCAAGATCCCTTTGGGCTGAGCTGTGCATGTTATTATTCCCCAACTAGATAGTCAGGTTTCATGTTGGCATTTACAATTTCTAAGCCGCTAGTATCTGTGCATCAACTGAATAACGAGAGTCTGGCAGAGGTAAACACCATTCTACGGTTATTGGACTTTGTCAGCACAGACGTGATCAGGAGTAGCCTCAGACGCCTGGACACAGACTTTACAACCTAGGATACAATTTGTATTTATACCCACTGTGAACCCTTTGGGCGGTGTGGTTTTATATATGTATATATATATATATATATATATATATATATATATACAGTGCCTTGCGAAAGTATTCGGCCCTCTGGAACTTTTCAACCTTTTGCCACATTTCAGGCTTCAAACAAAAAGATATAACATTTTCAATTTTTGGTGAAGAATCAACAAGTGGGTCACAAAAGTGGAACGAAATTTATTGGATAATTTAAACTTTTTTTGGAATAATAAAACTGAAAAGTTGGGCGTGCAAAATTATTCGGCCCATTTACTTTCAGTTCAGAAAACTCACTCCAGAAGTTCATTGAGGATCTCTGAATGATCTAATGTTGTCCTAAATGACTGATGAAGATAAATAGAATCCACCTGTGTGTAATCAAGTCTTCGTATAAATGCACCTGCTCTGTGATAGTCTCAGGGTTCTGTTTAAAGCACAGAGAGCATCATGAAGACCAAGGAACACACCAGGCAGGTCCGTGATACTGTTGTGGAGAGGTTTCAAGCCGGATTTGGATAACAAAAGATTTCCCAAGTTTTAAACATCCCAAGGAGCACTATGCAAGCGATCATATTGAAATGGAAGGAGTATCAGACCACTGCAAATCTACCAAGACCCAGCCGTCCTTCTAAACTTTCATCTCAAACAAGGAGAAAACTGATCAGAGATGCAGCCAAGAGGCCCATGATCACTCTGGATGAACTGCAGAGATCTACAGCTGAGGTGGGAGAGTCTGTCCATAGGACAAAAATCAGTCGAACACTTCACAAATCTGGCCTTTATGGAAGAGTGGCAAGAAAGCCATTTCTCAAAGATATCCATAAAAAGTCTCGTTTACAGTTTGCCACAGGCCACCTGGGAGACACACCAAACGTGGAAGAAGGTGCTCTGGTCAGATGAAACCAAAATCAAACTTTTTGGAAACAATGCAAAACGATATGTTTGGCGTAAAAGCAACACAGCTCATCACCCTGAACACACCATCCCCACTGTCAAACATGGTGGTGGCAGCATCATGGTTTTGGCCTGCTTTTCATCTGCAGGGACAGGGAAGATGGTTAAAATTGATGGGAAGATGGATGGAGCCAAATACAGGACCATTCTGGATGAAAACCTGTTGGAGTCTGCAAAAAAACTGAGACTAGGACGGAGATTTATCTTCCCAAACATAAAGCAAAATCTACAATGAATGGTTCAAAAATAAACGTATCCAGGTCTTAGAATGGCCAAGTCAAAGTCCAGACCTGAATTGAGAATATGTGGAAAGAGGGGGACTGCGTTCGCACTTTCCCCTGAAAAAAAAAAAATGAATATGTGGAAAGAGCTGAAAACTGCTGTTCACAAACGCTCTCCATCCAACCTCAAAGAGCTCGAGCTGTTTTGCCATCAGTCTCTAGATGTGCAAAACTGATAGAGACATACCCCTAGCGACTTGCAGCTGCAATCGCAGCAAAAGGTGGCGCAACAAAGTATTAATGCAAGGGGGCCAAATAATTTTGCACGCCCCACTTTTCAGTTTTATTATTACAAAAAAAGTTTAAATGATCCAATCAATTTTATTCCACTTCACAATTGTGACCCACTTTTTGATTCTTCACCAAAAATTTAAAATGTTATATCTTTTTGTTTGAAGCCTAAAATGTGGCAAATGGTTGAAAATGTCCAGGGGGCCGAATACTGTCGCAAGGCACTGTATATACAAGCATCCGTAAAGTATGGAGCAGACGTATTAATTCCTGCCATTCAGGGAGCCCGCCCTGTAGGATTGCTGTATTCACTAAATAGAGATATTATCCAGAGCCAGGACTAGTTCAAGAGGATTGACATAAGGAAATAAGTGTAACTGGATTTAAAGTAAGAAACATAACTAAAGTCGCACTTTATTGAAGTACAGCCCAAGTATTTGCCAAGTAATTGTAAACTGCACTTTATGAAAAACCATCCAAAGGCAAAAGTAAAGTTAAACTGTTTTCATACGAGCTGCCTCCTCATCTTCATTTTGCATCCAATGGACACTGGCGTCACGAGATACCAGGACACTGCCGACAGACACCCTAATATATCAACACCAAGGGCACTTCACCTCACCACCCGGCAGAGTTCCTGAGGACCAGAGAGTGCCCCGAAGGAATTGGTGACCTCCTTCTACACACCTGTACGCCAGCCCAGGGAAGAGTCACCAAACTGTGAGTAGAATAACCATCGGCACCATATTCACTGTGACATCCCCATCAACACTCACATACATCCCTGCGGCTGGTCGCTGCAGTTGTAGTGGGAGATTTTAACATCCCAGACATTGACTGGGGTCATGGTTCTGTCTCAACCACAAAGGGGAGAAGATTCCTCAACTTTCTGCAGGGCCACTTTATGGGCCAGTTTGTAGAAGCTCCCACTAAGGGCAATGCTCTGTTGGATCTGGTAATTTCTAATGATGCAAGGCTTGTTGGAAATGTTACTGTTCAAGAAACACTAGCTAATAGTGACCACAATATAATTATATTGCCCCTAAACTATAAGTAGCAAACTCTGTCAGGAAGAGCAAAGACACTGAATTTTAAAAAGATTAATTTACCTGGGTTGAAGGCAGCATTTCAGGGCATAGACTGGGAGCAGCTACTGTGACTTAATAATACTGAGGATAAATGGAAGAGTTTTAAATCCACATGGAGTAATTGCAAAAGTATAAATGACTAAAATTAAACCCCCCATGGCTTATAGCTACTGTAAAAAGGGTAATAAAAAAAAAAAAAAAGGCATTTAAAAAATACAAATCTGTGGGGTCAGCTGTAGCGTTTGAAGTTTACAAAAGGCTTAATAAAATCTGTAAAAAGGAGAAAAAATTAGCAAAAATACAAAACGAACAGCAGGTGGCAAAAGAGAGCTAAACAAATCCCCAAAATATCTTTAAGTGGTGTACCCCAAGATTCAGTGCTGGGTCCTCTATTATTTAATTTATTTAGTAATGATATTGAGGACAGGATTAATAGCACCATTTCTATTTTTGCAGATGACACTAAGCTATGTAGTACTGTACAGTATATGGAAGATGTCCATAAACTACAAGCTGACTTTAACACTCTGAGTGATTGGGCATCAACTTGGCAAATGAGGTTCAATGTGGATAAATGTAAAGTTATGCATCTTGGTAGTAATAACCTCTGTGCTTCATATGTCCTAGGGGAGGTAACACTGGGGGAGGCACTTGTAGAGAAGGATTTGGGTGTCCTTGTAGATCATAGATTGAATAACAGCATACAGTGTCAATCAGCTGCTTCTAAGGTCACCAGGATATTGTCATGCATTAAACGAGGCATGAACCCACGGGGCAGGGATGTAATATTACCACTTTACAAAGCGTTAGTGCGACCTCATTGGGAATATGCAGTTCAGTTCTGGGCACCAGTCCATAGAAAGGATGCTCTGCAGCTGGAAAAAGTACAGAGGAGAGCAACTAAACTGATAAGGGGCCTGGAGAGTCTTAGTTATGAAGAAAGATTAAAAGAATTGAATTTATTTAGTCTTGAGAAGAGACGTCTGAGGGGGGACATGATTAAAGGGAGTCTTTCACCTGTTTTTCACCAATATAACTAAGAGCACTGCCCTGAAGAAGATTGCATACACATCCCAGACATACCTGTGTGCACTTTGTGTCTTTATTCCATGTCCAGGAAAAGCACTTTTATTCTGCAGGAAAACAGCTCCCAAGTGCCCAGCTCTGCTGCTCCATGTGCCCAAAGTAAACCAGACTGAAGAGGGGAGGGCTGCTTTAGACGCACATTTCTTGGGATTGGTAGCAGATAGAAAAAATGGTTCTGACCTTCCAAGCTTTCAAATGATACCAAAATCACAGCATTTATCCAGTATATCAGAAGATATAGCTGTTAGAAATTGAGTTGGGAGAGAAAGCTGTTTTTAGTTTCACTTTCAGCAGGGCACTTGGGAGCTGTTTTCCAGCAGAATAAAAGTGCTTTTCCTTGACATGGAATACAGACACACAGTGCACACAGGGATGTCTGGGATCTGTCTGCAATCTTCTGTGGGGCACTGCTGTTAGTTATATAGGTGAAAAACAGGTGAAAGACTCCCTTTAACCTATACAAATATATAAATGGACCATACAAAAAATATGTAGAAAAACTGTTCCATGTAAAATGCCCTCGAAAGACAAGGGGATATTGCCTCCGACTGGAGAAGAAAAAGATCAGTTTCCAGGAGCATTAAAGCTTCTTTATTGTAAAAACTGTGAATCTGTGGAATAGACTTCCTCAGGACCTGGTCACATCAGGAACAGTGGAGTGGACAATTTAAAAAAAAAAGATGTAGATTAACTCTTAAAAGTAAACAACATTAATGCTTATGAAAACGTGTAGAAATCTGAGTGTCATTTGCTTCTGGGATTCATGTCCCCACCTATCCCTTGGTTGAACTTGATAGACTTATGTCTTTTTTCAACCGTATTAACTATGTAACTATGTAAGACGTTCATCTGTCACATGGCCCCATAGAAGTGAATACAATGTACAGCACTGTGCAGGGTAAACATGGAGAAGACCTTCTCAAACAGCTGATAGGTGGGGGTCCCAGATGTCGGACCCCAACTGATCAGATACTGATGAACTATCCTAAGAATAGGTCTTAAGTATAGATATTCAGGGATATGAAAACCATTTAAAACACACTAGATGCAATGACTTGATGTCTGTATTTTTATTAATGGCACTTCAAACAATTAAAATGTCTACCAATTCTGCATAATGGTTTTCACAGTGTTTTACTAGGTATATCAAGCACATTGATAACATGTAGGGCAGAATGTTTATGCTGCAGCAGCAAAACCAACTTGATTGTTGCCCAGATCATATACAGAGTAGTACTGCCTGAGGAAGACATCACCAAGAATCCATCGTGGCTGCCCATCTGGAGAAGGCAGGTAAGTCGACATAATACCAATGGTGCAGTATCCATTGTTCTAAGTAGATAAAATATAACAAAACATAATATCAATATTAAAATAAATACTTATATAATAAATACCATAGTTTGTACTGGAGGTGTGGCTACTCCATGTAGTCATGCACTTCTGACCAGCCTGTCTGCCCCATAGGCTGATTTTATTCAGTGTAAGTATAAAGCCGTAGTCTGCTCTTAGTATAGAGGTATAGAGTGGGCTCGGCATGCATGTTGGTACCTGCATCCCTGGATTTAGTGGAGGCCTTTGAAGCATCAGAAATGGCAAAAGGCAGAATGGACCCAGCATGCATGTGGAACCAACACCCCCTGAATTTTATGGAGGCCATTATGGCACATAACAGGTAGGAAATAGTGTTAGGTTCCCGTCTTACAGAGATCACCTTGACGTTTTGGCCCAAATAATTTTGTACAAAATATATTTGCCAAGAACCTCAAATTTACTAAATGAGTATAGCATTAACATCAAAATATTTTATATTATTATGGCACTTTTGTACTTTAGTTGGTTTGCAGAGTGCTGTTGCATTGTATTTATTTTGTTTTCTTTGTGTATCTAGCCATAGCAACGTACACCTGCACAATGGGATGTGCTGACTGACCCCCCCCCCCTTTTTTTTTCTTTATAATATCAATATTACTTGTTTTTGGCACATTACACAAAAAAATTATCTTTTACGAAAGAAGACTACCTGAAGAACGTAAGCCGATGGTGGAAGTGGAAAAGAAGTTCCACTAATGGTGAAGCTAAGTGTGGGAAGATTCTGTATGGAACTGCAGCTCACGGCATACTGCAAGAGAAAATACAATTATTAGAACAGTTTAGGTTGATCCACTTCAACTGAAATATCTACCCATGTGAGAAAATGTGGATGTGGGCACATTTGCACATTTGTGACTTTAGGCAAGTATTGCTTACTTTAAGTATCCCAAGTCTTGGCTTTTAGGTAGGACCTGGGAAAATTCGATCAAGTACCTTGTGTTTAAAATATTTGGTATAGACAGCCATTTTATCTTACATCTCCATTCTGATCTTGTTGTGCACCAATGTCTTGCATGAGGCTGGAGACGATATCTTGAGGAGCAGTCAGCAGGGAAGTTCCAGTGTCTACTATACCCTGGCATCCTTGGCTACACCATCCAGTAGATTGTCCATTGATGGAGAACCTAAAGGACAAACATTCAGTCATTAGATCTGTAACAATGTAAAGTAAGATAAAAAATGGTTTACCACAATGTTTAGTATTGGAAAGTGTAAAGAGCACATTTTTATATCAATATTAAGGCCTACTAAAGTACCTACTCTTGGATTCCAATTTGCCAGTAAGTTTCAGAGGTAACAGGAGTCCAGTAGATTTGTCCTGAGTAGTAGTTTTGATCAACTCCCCCAAAAACTACTTCTCCACCACTCTGGGTGTTCTCCTGTCTACACATACAAGGTGATAGAGATAAATGTATGTAAATCTTACATGTTACCTCACAATGTAACAAAGAAAAACACAATTTGCAAAACATATAATCTTACCCACTAAGATAGAAACCAAACACAGGTTGATTAATGAGATTCTGTTGGATCAATCCCTGCATCACAGTGGTGGCTCCTCCCTCGGCAATAGATGGATAAGCCAGACCCAGGATTCCATCAAACTGAGCGTACACAAAGTTGGTTCCAGGCTCAGTCACACTCAATCCAAACTCTTGCTGAGAAATAGCTATATTTTGGATCTATAAGAAACCAAATCATTTGAAGTGAGAATATTTATCAATTGTTACAAAAAAGTTGCAGTTTAAACATAACTTTGTTGGAAGTTAGAGCATTAGCTGTATGTTTCATATAATTTTACAGTTCATAAAGAAAGGTTCTCCCCATGCTTCGGAAGGCCAAATACATTTACCCACAGTTTGGACTGTGGTAGTCACAGGTTCCCAGCTGTCAGTCTGCAGATATTGCACCCAGCTACAATAGCTTTTCTATCTCTATAACTGGGTACATTCTTCTTTTTTGAGGAAGGAGCATATATTGTCACTAGAATGTAGCTACAGGACACCAATCTATTTAGTGAAGGAGAGCATAGTAAGAGCCAAGTAAAGATTGCGTATAAACCATTTAAGAAGACATGGATGGACAAGGTGGGATTACTAAGACTGGCATTTCATACACCGGTAAAATAGAGTAAGATGCATCCAACATATTGACATGCCTCTTGCCTAATGCTGTTGCATCATGGGCTGCCCATGTGCCACAAAGTAAATCTACACCAGCTACTAAGCTGGCATATATTTCACCTATAATTAATGTCAGATGTTGGGCATTTTAGGTGGATTTTGGAATCTGTAATTAATTTTTGCTACAGTAAAAATCTAAATGGAAGTGGGACATACAGTGACAGTGTCATATCCCAGGATTCCAGTCAAGCTTCCAGTTCCGTATTGCAGAGAAAATTGCTGGTTGTTTGAGGAATAGGTGGAGGACTGGCTTGGGTTGAACAGAGGATGATTGGCTGAAAAAATAATAGCACGTAGATTATTGGACATAAATAGTATATTAATAATATAAAATATTAAAACTAATAATATTTAGGCATTGCTAAAGCATGCTTATCCTTCAAAACTGACAAAATATTATTCACTAAATAAAGTATTATGTTCCACATTTCTATAAAATACCAAAGAGAAGTCTGGAATGTATTTATCAGCCAACTATACCTGTTCCTTATAGCCAGCGCAAGTTTTAAGCTCTTGCAAATGATAAACTAATGATAATTTTGAAATGAAGTTGAATAATGTTGAATTGACAATATCAATGGTGTCCCTAATGCTGGCAAACAGTAAACTACCATAGCCACAAAATTGAAACACCACTAATGATAGGTGACTTACTCTAAGTGTAGCTGCAAGTGCTCGATCATCGGGCAATCCAAATCTTTTGACATGTTAAAAAATGATTGTGTTAAAATGATCTGTCACCAGCAAACCACTATACAGCATGGGGACGAACGTTTGCATAGTGATCACTCCCCCCATCCTATGGAGGAGATCGCTGCATGTAATAGCAGTGGTCTCCTCCACTAGCGAGGAGGCGATTGCCGAGAGAGAACGCTTCCCTCCCAACAATCATCTGCCACATCGGGCTGTGTGATACAGCCTTTAGACCAGCACTGATGTGATAATGATGACCTATTCTGAAGATAAGTCTTCATTATCTTTTCCAGGATAACCCTTTAACTCAATCTACTGTTACTTACTGCATGCCTGGCTCTGACAATAGGTTGAGGCTACCCACAAGTTAGAAGATCCGGTGTCAAACAGAACCAGGAAGTTCTGAGGTGGTGTACCAATGCTGATTTCTCCATAGTATGACATCTATCCACAAAGAAAAAAATAAACATATTGACAAAGTTATTTATTCTAATCTTGCCTTATGTTAAGTCATTAATGTTCAATCCTAACTACTCACATCCATGTAGTTTGCCAAAGGCTCATAAGCAGTGGCAAACTGGTTGTAGTACTTTGAAGCTGGATCAGCTCTTGGGGCTTTGATACCATGCTCGCTCATCACCTCTCTCATGGACTTAAACCTCTTCAGGGGGACTCTAAAATGAAAATTTAACAGTTATTCTGGGAGAGTTTTTCAGATATATATATATTACCATGTATTGCTAAGTTGTGATAAAGATTGATGTTCATACTAGCATTGTGTAAAAGGTATTAGATCCATACTAATCCATTGCCTTAATTATGAAAAAAATGGGACAAACATATCTAACTTAATACATATTATCTAGTTGTTTTATATTTTTAGTTCTATGGCAATTAATTGGAGAAAAAGTACTATTAATCCATATTCAAATGAGCAATTAAGTGCACTGAGGGCAGGCATGTAACTTGTTCCTCCTACTTTCTCCTCTCCTTCTTGACAAAACCAGACAAGATGATTATGTAGGAACTAGGCACTGACCATCAAAAAGGAGAGGGAGGGGCTGCCAGAGGAAAGTGGATGATCAAGAGTGCACAGTGACTTGGGCTCGGTGCACTTAATTGCTAATTTACATATGGATTAAAATACTTTTTCTCTAGAGTGAAGCAACAGGTAGCTAAGTAAAAGGTATCATTACACTCAGCTGAGCTAGTAACAAGGCATTGTGCCCTGTTTAACAGTTCAGTAATCTCATAGTTTGCATATTTGCACTTACATAGTAACATAGTAACATAGTAACATAGTTTGTAAGGCCGAAAAAAGACATCTGTCCATCCAGTTCAGCCTGTTTTCCTACAAGTTGATCCAGGGGAAGGCAAAAAACCCTGTGAGGTAGAAGCCAATTTTCCTCACTTTAGGGGGAAAAATTCCTTCCCGACTCCAGTCAGGCAATCAGAATAACTCCCTGGATCAACGACCCCTCTCTAGTAACTATAACCTGTAATATTATTACAATATTGGGTATGTATGGTGTATGGCAATATATTGTCTCAATATTTACCCCAAAATTTATCAGATTATTTGTCAGGTAAGGTGAAAAGGTATTGAAAAAAATATGAGCAATTAGTGATGCAATGTGTTTCAAATCAACTTGGAGCAATGTATTTATTGCCATACAATTCATAGTAAACGATCGATCTAATGAAGCAAAACTGGAGAAAATCACTAAGATACACAGTATATGGCTATACTTCCTCAGTTCTCAGTTTCTCATTTGTGTGTACACAAAATCACAAATTCCAGTAAAACTACATTGGTGTCAGGAAGTTCTAAGTTAATTAAATATAAATAGAACTCATAATATTAAACAACATGTACTTACTTAACAATCCCCTCTGAGAGGTGGAGGCAAATGAAAGCAAGAATTAGACACTTCATGTTGGAGGGTAACCTTCCACTTGTGTTGTCTGCACACCCACCACTACTTTATATACTCAGAGAAATGTTACTATCTTATATAAAAAAAGTTTTATCAAAATGTCAACTTCATTACAATTCCTTTATCAAACATTTTAGGCCCTTAAAACTATCACCATGAAAATTAGATTACGAATGTTTTTAGGTTTGCATATTATGTTTGACTTTAACTTTATTGCACCAGTCATTATAAGTAAAAGTATTAAAAATATGTATATAAGGTCCTTTTAAACACGAGCCAAGGGTTGAGAGAATTATCTTGAACAAATATTCCTTTGAACTAAAGATAAGCAAAGCAGTCCATAATGAACAGGCTGGCAGACGAACCCGAACTTTTTCAGGTTTGTTTCGGACAAATCCAGTAAAACAGTGTGTTGCGCCATTTCACTGCACATTTCGACAGGAAGAAAAGACTATGGAGGTAGAAGGGTGCTCACATGACCCCGAGTGGAAGTGAGGGGAGGGCTTACCCTATTTAGCTTGCAGGCAGGGAGTTGCCCTAGCAGAACAAGCAGAATGTCATTCTGTGTTGGGCTATGAATGAGGGTAGATGAGTCTTACAGTGTCTGCCAGAAAAATTATCTTATGGAGTCAGGGAGAGTGAAAAAAACAATCAAACAAGGACAGTCAGAAATCAAAATCACACTTGTATTCTACTGCCAGAGACAGTGATGGGAAAGGCTAGAATTACTGGGTTCTATACCAGAATGTATGGCCATGAAAAAAACTTTTCTCCATCAGCAATCAATTTGTCTACAAGCTGAACCCTTACCTGGCTATGTTGCTGGTGGTGCAGTCACTGCAGTACCATTGCAGTAGTGCCCTGTACTATCACTTGGTAGAGAACATGGGCCACTCCTTGCTATGCGGCAAGCTGCACTCCACCGTGGACACCTGGAGCAGCTGTTATGGGCAGGGACAGTACATATATTTCATGGCCAACTGGGTCAAAGTTTTTTGCAGCAGTGTAGAAGCAGCACCCGAGCAACATGTAGCAAGCACTCTCAAAGCAAGCACTTATCCACCTCCTCCCTCTTCTCCTCCGTCGCTATGGTCCCATCCCCAACATCAGTAGGGCACAGTGTCACTCCCATTACCATGTGCTGTTGTAGCTGATCAGCCTGGTTGATACAGGCCTGTTTGAGCACCTGTACGAGCAGCGGAAAGCATAAACGATTATGTTATGCACCAGAACACCTCAGCAGGGAGCATGTTCCAGGTAGGGTAGTTGCAGGTCATGCCATTCATCCTGCAGTTGTCCCTCATCCCCCTCATGTGTATTTTTGAAGAGACACTGACGCTCATGGAACAGGTGGTGACGAAGGAGGAGGAAGAACAGCAAATGCATCTTGCTGTGCGTGTGTTGGGGACCCACAATGAGAAACTCCCATTGTGGTAGGAGGAGGAGGTGTTGCAACTTGAAGAGGAAGAAGAGTCGGAGTTGGAGGAGCAAGAGGATGTTGATGATGACAGCGACACTGGCCACAACGCCCAAATGTCTCAGTGCGGGGCAGAGTTGGAAAGAACTTGCTCCTTGGGCTGATGATTACTGGTGGCCATTCTTTTAGACCTTTGCTTATCAAAGCAAAATGGGAGTATATCTTTCTGCCAAGGAAAGGGAAGCCAAATTACATTATTCCTAGGAGACACTGTGTACGCAGCTTGTCACAACTTACAGCAAGCAAACGCCTGCTGCCATCATATCTAAAAGAGGGGTCCCTCTCCTGCCACCACAAGCAATAGCAGCTACCATTTCAGTTTCTTCAACATGATGGAGCAGTTTTTCCATGTGCTGCGCCAGGCTGAAGCCAGTGAGCAAGGCGAAAGCTCCTGCTTCTACACCCAGGTTCAGGCCTATCAACACTCTGGCCAGTCTCTGGTACATACCCTGTTCCCTGACTCAATGGATTTGTAGGCAGGCAGACTCTTTCTTCTTTCTTGCCAGTTTCATCTTGGAGAGGATTTTCAGCACTGCGGAACGAACCAAGTTGTACTCCGCCTGTGTCCAAAACATCACTTTTATCAAAATGAACAGAGCCTGTATTTGAGAGGATTTTCACACTCCTCCGGCTGAGACTGAAGAATAGATCTGGTCTTGTTGATGGGCTCCATCTTACCACCGTTGTTGCCTGCCTGCCTCGACCATGCTCCTTCCACCATCATGTCACTGCTGTGGCCTCCCTACTATCATGTTCTGTAGAGCTACTGCTGCTGCCTCAATCATGCCACTGCTGCCACCTGCCAACCATCATGTTCTGTATGGCTGCTGCTGCCTCCATCATGCCACTACACCTTCATTCCACTGTTGCTGCCTTTGCCTATTATCATCTTGTGTAAGACTGCTGCTGCCAGCCAACATGTACCATATGGCTGCTGCTGCTGCCTCAGCTGCTGCTGCTCCTCACTGCTAATCCCCTACTGCCACCACTATTAATGAAAAGCATCTGCCACTACTAATACAACTACTAGTATTACTACTACTACTACTACTACTACTACTACTACTACCACCCATAGAGAGCCTTCTGCTGCCTCTACTGTTGCTGTAACGTGCCTCTAATACCTTACTCTTTTCCACACTACCCTACTGCTGCTCCCAGTTAGAAGGGAGAATTTTTCTAGGCCACTTTTTCTTCTGACAATCAATACTTGTGCGTGTTGTATGGGCAGGCATTCTGACCCTGTCACGGCATAGAGAATCATTTATTATACAGAAATAGACCTCTATTAGGCATATTTCTGGCCCAGATTATGGTTCAAATGTTAATTGTGCTGTAATCTGCGACTTTTCCCCACTCACGCCAGGTCTAAAAAAGAGGGTGTGGCATGGGCAGGGAAGGGGAGGGGCCAGAAGGCCCATCTAATTCATCATTTTTTATGTCAGTTGTACAGTAGGCATAGAACATGGTCTAAATATAAAGGAAGCTTGCTTACATTCAGACTGGCGCTGGTTGCGCCGAAATTACATTATCTTACAAAAATGATTACATGCCTCATTTTTTTGTAAATATTTTATTATATCTTTTCATAGGACAACACTGAAGATATGATACTTTGATAGAATATAAAGTACTCAGTGTACAGCTTGTATAACCGTGTACGCACAGCAACACGCATCCATTAACCCCTTAGTGACTGATGACGTACTATGTACGTCATGATGTGTTGCGAGTTAGCGCATCATGACGTGCATAGTACATAATGAAATGAAAGTGTCACCGCAAGTATACTTGTCCGGGCACCCGTCCATGGACCAATCACAGTGCTCCCTGCCTCGAGATCGCTGTGATTGGTCAATCAGAACCAATCACAACGCCGGCGGGAAGTTTAGCCCAGCGCAGCTCCGATCTCCTCATTCTGACAGTTGACATATGAGGAGATCGGAGCTGCGTCCTGTCAGAGCGCATCTGTGAAAAATATAAACCCCAAAAAGTGCCCCCACAGTGTTCCAGTTACCCCAGACTCACCCCAGCCTCCTCACCCTCCCCATCCTCCAGCGACTTCTGACTTTTTGATGCCCCCACAGAGTACCCCCAAGTGCCCCACCAAGTGAAAATAAGTGCCCCCACAGTGCCCCAGACTCACCCCATCCTCCAGTGTGTTGTCATTAGGAGCTGAGCTGCCCTGGTCTTGTGTCTGCCCCAAGCACATCCTCCAACTACCTTTCCTTTAGTGGTGTAGGGTTAGGGTTAGAAGTTAGGAGTTAGGTTTAGGAGTTAAGGTTAGGAGTTAGGGTTAGGCGTTTGTATAAAAAAAAAATTACTAAAAAAAAAAAAATTATAAAAATTACTGGCGATTAGGTAGCCTAAGTTAGTTCGCCAGAGTACTGACAGTTAGGTAGAAGTAGTTTAGAGTTAAGCGTTTCAAGAAAAAAAGAAAAAAAAAGAGGAAAAAAAGAAAAAAAATATATATATATGTTGTAGTTTGCACCATATAAAATGGCTGAGCGTATGTATACAGTAGAGGCGGCATACACATTTATCTGTTCTGATACAGATAGTGCAAGTGAGACCGAACAGTTTTAAATTTTGTCATCATATTCTAACACTAGTGATGACGAGCCGCGGCAAAGTCCCAGACGAGACTCTTTGCCTGCCACTAGCACTACTAACCCCTAATGGATGCCCACAGAGTCATATGCTTCGTCTGTTCCAGAATTTAATTCTGTCACAGGCATCCATTTTGATAGTATGGGGTTTAGGGAGGTGGAATTTTTTAAAATCTTCTTATCAGAAGAACTGATAAATTTGATGGTCGAGCAGACCAATTTATATGCTGCTCAATTCATCGCTAGTCACCCCACCTCATATTATGCTAACACTGGCATATGGTCCCCTGTTGTTAGGGCGGACATTTTAAAGTTTTGCTGCCTCCTTCTAAATATGGGTCTCATAAAAAAACCTACTATGAGATCGTACTGGTCATCTGATGTGTTGTATAATACCCCCATGTATAAATTATTTAAATGAAAAATTTAAAGAGGCCTACACCCCAGAACAAAATGTTGCCATGGACGAGTCACTTGTCCTTTTTAAAGGCAGGCTGCAATTTTGCCAATATCTGCCAAGGAAGAGAGCACGATTTGGCCTAAAAATTTATAAGCTCTGTGAGAGCGAATCTGGGTACACCTACAAATTTAGGGTTTATGAGGGCAAAGATAGCCAATTATAATTTGGAAAATTAGACAAACTCCAAAAGGTAAAAATAAATTCTCATTATACCCCTAGATGAATACTGTAAAAAAAAAAATTTCACTACACCCCTAGATGAATACTAGGGAGTGTAGTTTCCAAAATGGGGTCACTTTTTGGGGGTTTCCACTGTTGGGGGTCCTCAGGGTATCTTCAAATGCAACACAGCGCCTGAAAATTATTCGAGTGAAATCTGCCCTCCAAATTCCAAATTGTGCTCCATCAGTTCTAAGCTCTGCCGTTCACCCCTACAGTAGTCAATGTTTCCGTATTCAGGAGAAAATGGGTAACATATTTAGTGGTGACTTTCTCCTGTTACCCCTTGTAACAATGAAAAACTTGGGTCTAAAGTGACATTTTTCAGTAAAATATGTAATTTTTTTTTTTTTTACAGCCAAGGGTTTCTAAATTCTATGAAAAGCATTTTGGGCCAAAGTGCTCACTACACCCCTAGATGAATACTTTAGGGGGTGTAGTTTCCAAAATGGGGTCCCTTTTGGGGGGTTTCCACTATGGGATACCTCAGGGTACCTTCTAATGCCACACAGCGCCTGAAAATTATTCCTGTGAAATCTGCCTTCCAAAAGCCATATTGTGCTATGTCGTACGCCCAGCAGTCAAAAACCACATATGGGGTGTTGCCATATTCAGGAAAAAATGAGTAACATATTTTGTGGTGACTTTCTCCTGTTACCCCTTGTGACAATGAAAACCTTGGGCCTAAAGTGACATTTTTCAGTAAAATATGTAATTTTTTTTTTTTTACAGCCAAGGGTTTCTAAATTCTATGAAAAGCATATTGGGCCAAAGTTCTCACTACACCCCTAGATGAATACTTTAGGGGTGTAGTTTCCAAAATGGGGTCATTTTTGGGGGGTTTCCACTGTGGGGGGTCCTCAGGGTATCTTCAAATGCAACTCAGCACCTGAAAATTATTCAAGTGAAATCTGCCCTCCAAATTCCATATTGTGCTCCATCAGTTCTAAGCTCTGCTGTTCACCCATACAGTAGTCGATAACCACATATGGGGTGTTTCCGTATTCAGGAGAAAATGGGTAAAATATTTAGTGGTGACTTTCTCGTGTTACCCCTTGTGACAATGAAAAACTTGGGTCTAAAGTGACATTTTTCAGTAAAATATGTAATTTTTTCTTTTATAGCCAAGGATTTCTAAATTCTATGAAAAGCATATTGGGCCAAAGTGCTCACTACACCCCTAGATGAATACTTTAGGGGGTGTAGTTTCCAAAATCAGGTCACTTTTTTGGGGTTCCACTGTGGGGGGTCCCCAGGGTATCTTCAAATGCAACAAAGCGCCTGAAAATTATTCCAGTGAAATCTGCCCTCCAAAATCCATATTGTGCTCCATCTGTTCTAAGCTCTGCTGTTCACCCATACAGTAGTCGATAACTACATATGAGGTGTTACTGTAAACTGCAGAATCAGGGTAATAAATATTGAGTTTAGTTTGGCTGTTAACCCATTCTGTGTTATAGGAAAAAATTTATTGAAATGGAAAAACTGCAAAAAATGTGAAATTTTGAAATTTCTTCTCCGTTTTCTTTTAATTCTTGTGGAGCACCTAATGGGTTAACAAAGTTTGTAAAATCAGTGTTGAATAACTTGAGGGGTGTAGTTTATAAAATGGAGTCATTTTTGGGTGGTATCTAGTATGTAAGGCCCATAACTGAACTGGTCCTTAAAGAAGTGGGTTTTAGAAATTTTCTTAAAAAAATATAAAAATTGATTCTAAAATTCTAAGTCTTCTAATGTCCTAAAAAAGTAAAATGACATTTTCAAAATAATGCCAACATAACGTAGACATATGGGAAATGTAAAGTAATAATTATTTTGTCAGCTATCACTATCTGCCTTAAAAGCAGAGAAATTCAAATTTGGAAATTTACAAATTTTTTTATAAATAAAGGTGAAACATATTGACTCAAATTTACCACTAACATGAAGTACAAGAAAACAATCTCAGAATGGCTTGGATAAGTAAAAACGTTCCAAAGTTATTACCACGTAAACTGACACATGTCAGATTAGCAAAAATCAGTCTGGTCACGAAGGTGCAAAATGGCCCGGTCATTAAAGGGTTTCTGTCACCAGATTTGGGCAATGTGCAAATGCCACCTGATGCCCAATCTGGTTTTCTTACTGTAATCAGATCAGCCGTTTTGTTAAAAAAAGCACTTTTATAATATGTAAATTAGGCGTACTAGGTGCAAGAGGCGTTTACCTTGCACCTAGTAATCGCCGTGTTCCAACCTCTAGTGCCGCCTCCTGCTTCCTGATTGACAGGGCCAGGCAGCTTGCTCGATGAGCTGCCGGCCCTGTCCTCGCTCGAAATCCCGCGCCTGCGCCGTGTAGGCTAAATTCGGCGCAGGCGCAGATAGTTCACCCGGCCGCCCGGCTCCTGCCTCTCTCACTGCGCCTGCGCCGTGCGGAGTAAAAGCGGCGCAGGCGCAGTGAGTTCCGCCGGCTTCCGCCGACTACCGACTGGCCGCGGTGCTCGGCTCAGATGCCGTCTGGATGTCGTTAGGGATAGAGCTGCTGCCTTTCAGGGACAGTGTTAGGGCCTGCATTTAGTTGTCTGTTAGGCAGGGATCACCCACAAAGAACCCAACAGCCCTTTTAAGGGCTAGAAGACATTTTATTTTATTTTTTTTGTCACTTGCTGGCTGGCACTAGTAGTGCAGCTATCGCCATATCTAACCCTGTTTTTTTTTATTGTTCTATCTCAGTGATACAAATCCATTGCACACAGCACTGTGGAACCATTCTGTGTGTCACAGTTCAGCACTGACTCACTCCAATCCATATATACTGTCCAGGTGACACTTTCTGTACATCACAGAATACAACCAAGTCATTTGCTACCAATATCATCTACAGCTTGATCCAGAAAACTCTCTGTGCGACATTTGTCTGGGTCGCAGACTAAATAGTCACCGTTAACAGGGTGTCAGTCAGTCCTACCATAGTTCCTGCACGTCACGTTCCCAAAAAAACAAATATAAAAAAAAAAATTATTTTTTCAGTTGTTTTAGCTCAGTGATACAAATCCATTTTACTCAGCTGCGTGTAACCTTTCTGTGTGTCACAGTTCAGTACACTAGCTCCCATCCGTATATACTGTCCAGGTGACACTTTCTGTACGTCACAGAATACAACCAAGTCATTTGCT
>ONZH01010034.1:0-29044 GCA_900303285.1 Rhinella marina | reverse complement strand
GGAGAAGGCCCCAAAGTAGCCGAGGGCAGAGGCAGATGTGGAGGTGTCCTGGCTGGAGGTCTGGACCGCAGTGGCAGCACACAACAAAGGGGAAGAGGCAGTGGCAGCAGGACCGGGCGCAGTTTGTATTGCGTTTGCTCTCTCCCACTCAGCCAGTGCTTGACTTCCAAGTGACGCCGCATGCCTGAGGTGGTCAGATTGCTCTTCTCAGAGCCCCTACTCCAGTTTTGAGTGGCAGAGTGTGCAAACCGCGCTCAGTTTGTCATCCGCACAAACATTAAAAAATCTCCCACACCACAGAAGTACGAGGCCTCGATGGGGGAGCTTCGCGCGACTGCCCGCTGCCGGGAACAGCTTCGGCCGTGCTGGCTGTGGCCTCACTACTTTGTCTGGACTGTCCTCTGCCTCTGGACATCCCTCTGCCTGTGGACATCCCTCTGCCTGTGGACATCCCTCTGCCTGTGGACATCCCTCTGCCTCTGGACATCCCTCTGCCTCTTGCTGCCTTTTTCGGTGCTGCGCAGACCACCACCTCTCCACTGCTTTCCCCGCTGGACATCACCCCTGGCCAAGTGGGGTCGGTCATTTCGTCATCCACCACCTCCTCTTCCTCACTCTGCTCCTCCTCCTGCCCACTGGACATTCCAACAGCCTCCCTTGATGGCAACTGCGTCTCATCATCATCATCGCTCATGATAACAGATGCTGGCTCAGGGTCCACATCAGCAGGAGATGGCGAAAACTCAAGGGTTTGGGCATCACTACAAACAAATTCCTCTCCTAGCTCCTGGGATTCTTCCGGCACATCTGAAAAAGGACCCGAAAAGAGCTCCTGGGAGGGGTCAAGGGTGGGATGACTCTGTTGGCCAGGTGTGGAGGAAGGAGGGTCAGAGTGAGACTGTGTGGATGACTGGCTGGTGGACAACTGTGTGGAAGCGCTATCGGCTATCCATTGCACCACCTGTTCAACCTGCTCAGGCCTCAACAGCGGTGTAACCCGCCCCCTGCTTAACTGTCCCATAAAGGCAGGGATTCTGGATGAGCGGGATCCTGGCTGACCCTCACCAGCACGCATTGTATCCCCACTGGCTTCAACAAGGCCCCCAACAGCATTTCCGCGCCCCCGTCCTCGTCCACGTCCTATTCCGCTAGCCCCCGCCGCATTTTTTTTTTTTTTTACAATATTTTGCCTTCACAGCCGTGAAATTAGTTTGCAAGAGAACGCACAGTACAGTTGCCAGTTAAGGCCTATATATTGTATTTTTCAAGGTACACAGCCGTGTACTCAGTGATCAGACGGTGTGTATGAACAACAGTTATGAGAAATTACTTTGCAAGAGAACGCACAGTACAGTTGCCAGTTAAGGCCTATATATTGTATTTTTCAAGGTACACAGCCGTGTACTCAGTGATCAGACGGTGTGTATGAACAACAGTTATGAGAAATTACTTTGCAAGAGAACGCACAGTACAGTTGCCAGTTAAGGCCTATATATTGTATTTTTCAAGGTACACAGCCGTGTACTCAGTGATCAGACGGTGTGTATGAACAACAGTTATGAGAAATTACTTTGCAAGAGAACGCACAGTGCAGTTGCCAGTTAAGGCCTATATATTGTATTTTTCAAGGTACACAGCCGTGTACTCAGTGATCAGACGGTGTGTATGAACAACAGTTATGAGAAATTACTTTGCAAGAGAACGCACAGTACAGTTGCCAGTTAAGGCCTATATATTGTATTTTTCAAGGTACACAGCCGTGTACTCAGTGATCAGACGGTGTGTATGAACAACAGTTATGAGAAATTACTTTGCAAGAGAACGCACAGTGCAGTTGCCAGTTAAGGCCTATATATTGTATTTTTCAAGGTACACAGCCGTGTACTCAGTGATCAGACGGTGTGTATGAACAACAGTTATGAGAAATTACTTTGCAAGAGAACGCACAGTACAGTTGCCAGTTAAGGCCTATATATTGTATTTTTCAAGGTACACAGCCGTGTACTCAGTGATCAGACGGTGTGTATGAACAACAGTTATGAGAAATTACTTTGCAAGAGAACGCACAGTGCAGTTGCCAGTTAAGGCCTATATATTGTATTTTTCAAGGTACACAGCCGTGTACTCAGTGATCAGACGGTGTGTATGAACAACAGTTATGAGAAATTACTTTGCAAGAGAACGCACAGTGCAGTTGCCAGTTAAGGCCTATATATTGTATTTTTCAAGGTACACAGCCGTGTACTCAGTGATCAGACGGTGTGTATGAACAACAGTTATGAGAAATTACTTTGCAAGAGAACGCACAGTACAGTTGCCAGTTAAGGCCTATATATTGTATTTTTCAAGGTACACAGCCGTGTACTCAGTGATCAGACGGTGTGTATGAACAACAGTTATGAGAAATTACTTTGCAAGAGAACGCACAGTACAGTTGCCAGTTAAGGCCTATATATTGTATTTTTCAAGGTACACAGCCGTGTACTCAGTGATCAGACGGTGTGTATGAACAACAGTTATGAGAAATTACTTTGCAAGAGAACGCACAGTGCAGTTGCCAGTTAAGGCCTATATATTGTATTTTTCAAGGTACACAGCCGTGTACTCAGTGATCAGACGGTGTGTATGAACAACAGTTATGAGAAATTACTTTGCAAGAGAACGCACAGTGCAGTTGCCAGTTAAGGCCTATATATTGTATTTTTCAAGGTACACAGCCGTGTACTGAGTGATCAGACGGTGTGTATGAACAACAGTTATGAGAAATTACTTTGCAAGAGAACGCACAGTGCAGTTGCCAGTTAAGGCCTATATATTGTATTTTTCAAGGTACACAGCCGTGTACTCAGTGATCAGACGGTGTGTATGAACAACAGTTATGAGAAATTACTTTGCAAGAGAACGCACAGTACAGTTGCCAGTTAAGGCCTATATATTGTATTTTTCAAGGTACACAGCCGTGTACTCAGTGATCAGACGGTGTGTATGAACAACAGTTATGAGAAATTACTTTGCAAGAGAACGCACAGTGCAGTTGCCAGTTAAGGCCTATATATTGTATTTTTCAAGGTACACAGCCGTGTACTCAGTGATCAGACGGTGTGTATGAACAACAGTTATGAGAAATTACTTTGCAAGAGAACGCACAGTACAGTTGCCAGTTAAGGCCTATATATTGTATTTTTCAAGGTACACAGCCGTGTACTCAGTGATCAGACGGTGTGTATGAACAACAGTTATGAGAAATTACTTTGCAAGAGAACGCACAGTGCAGTTGCCAGTTAAGGCCTATATATTGTATTTTTCAAGGTACACAGCCGTGTACTCAGTGATCAGACGGTGTGTATGAACAACAGTTATGAGAAATTACTTTGCAAGAGAACGCACAGTACAGTTGCCAGTTAAGGCCTATATATTGTATTTTTCAAGGTACACAGCCGTGTACTCAGTGATCAGACGGTGTGTATGAACAACAGTTATGAGAAATTACTTTGCAAGAGAACGCACAGTGCAGTTGCCAGTTAAGGCCTATATATTGTATTTTTCAAGGTACACAGCCGTGTACTCAGTGATCAGACGGTGTGTATGAACAACAGTTATGAGAAATTACTTTGCAAGAGAACGCACAGTACAGTTGCCAGTTAAGGCCTATATATTGTATTTTTCAAGGTACACAGCCGTGTACTCAGTGATCAGACGGTGTGTATGAACAACAGTTATGAGAAATTACTTTGCAAGAGAACGCACAGTGCAGTTGCCAGTTAAGGCCTATATATTGTATTTTTCAAGGTACACAGCCGTGTACTCAGTGATCAGACGGTGTGTATGAACAACAGTTATGAGAAATTACTTTGCAAGAGAACGCACAGTGCAGTTGCCAGTTAAGGCCTATATATTGTATTTTTCAAGGTACACAGCCGTGTACTCAGTGATCAGACGGTGTGTATGAACAACAGTTATGAGAAATTACTTTGCAAGAGAACGCACAGTACAGTTGCCAGTTAAGGCCTATATATTGTATTTTTCAAGGTACACAGCCGTGTACTCAGTGATCAGACGGTGTGTATGAACAACAGTTATGAGAAATTACTTTGCAAGAGAACGCACAGTGCAGTTGCCAGTTAAGGCCTATATATTGTATTTTTCAAGGTACACAGCCGTGTACTCAGTGATCAGACGGTGTGTATGAACAACAGTTATGAGAAATTACTTTGCAAGAGAACGCACAGTGCAGTTGCCAGTTAAGGCCTATATATTGTATTTTTCAAGGTACACAGCCGTGTACTGAGTGATCAGACGGTGTGTATGAACAACAGTTATGAGAAATTACTTTGCAAGAGAACGCACAGTGCAGTTGCCAGTTAAGGCCTATATATTGTATTTTTCAAGGTACACAGCCGTGTACTCAGTGATCAGACGGTGTGTATGAACAACAGTTATGAGAAATTACTTTGCAAGAGAACGCACAGTGCAGTTGCCAGTTAAGGCCTATATATTGTATTTTTCAAGGTACACAGCCGTGTACTGAGTGATCAGACGGTGTGTATGAACAACAGTTATGAGAAATTACTTTGCAAGAGAACGCACAGTACAGTTGCCAGTTAAGGCCTATATATTGTATTTTTCAAGGTACACAGCCGTGTACTCAGTGATCAGACGGTGTGTATGAACAACAGTTATGAGAAATTACTTTGCAAGAGAACGCACAGTACAGTTGCCAGTTAAGGCCTATATATTGTATTTTTCAAGGTACACAGCCGTGTACTGAGTGATCAGACGGTGTGTATGAACAACAGTTATGAGAAATTACTTTGCAAGAGAACGCACAGTGCAGTTGCCAGTTAAGGCCTATATATTGTATTTTTCAAGGTACACAGCAGTAGTGTCAAATATAGTTTGGTATGTAGCAGAGCACCTAATACACCACTAATGCCTCTCTCTGTCCCTACTCCAGCAGCTATCCCTGAATACAGCAGCCGTTCTCTGTAAAGTCTATATTGTAGTAAGCTATCACTGAAGTCCACTGTAGTAGCCCTGATAAGGGCTTTTAATCACGCTCCTGCCTATCCAACAGCTAAAATCTGTCTGTCCCTTCTCCAGCCTCTGTCCCTGACTAAGTTCACGCAGCATATGCGTACGAGCAGGAAGAGCTGAGTTTTTAATATTCGAGGTCACATGGTTTTTCCAGCCAATGCATGTAGACGCCGTTTTCGCGCTGCCAGCGTGCTCAGCGTGCCTGTCATACCCCCCCTGCATGTTGATTGGTGGAAAAAGAGCGCCAGGGAAGGTGGGAGGGGAAACGAATTCTAAGTGCGCCATCGCCGTTATACTCGAACGAAATCGAGTATGCCAAATAGCGTAGTATTCGATCGAATACCAGCTCGATCGAACACTACTCGCTCATCTCTACTAACGTTCTAAAAAAAACAAAAATGACATTTACAAAATGATGCCAACATAAAGTAGACATATGGAGACTGTTAATTGATAACTATTTTATGAGGTATTACTATCTGCAGATTTTGTGGCAGAAAATTCTGTGACTAAAAATAAGTTCCATTCATCTTAATGGAGCTTGCAGAAATCCATGTGCTTGCTGCTACATTCATCTGCCTTGTTTGAAGGCACCCTTAAAAGTACAGAAATTCAAATTTAGAAAATTATAAATTTTTCCAAATTTTTGGTAAATTTTAGATTTTTTTGTTTAAAAAAGGTGAAATACAGTACAGACCAAAAGTTTGGACACACCTTCTCATTCAAAGAGTTTTCTGTATTTTCATGACTATGAAAATTGTAGATTCACACTAAAGGCATCAAAACTATGAATTAACACATGTGGAATTATATACTTAACAAAAAAGTGTGAAACAACTGAAAATATGTCTTATATCCTAGGTTCTTCAAAGTAGCCACCTTTTGCTTTGATTGCTGCTTTGCACACTCTTGGCATTCTCTTGATGAGCTTCAAGAGGTAGTCACCTGAAATGGCATTCCAACAGTCTTGAAGGAGTTCCCAGAGTTGCTTAGCACTTGTTGGCCCTTTTGCCTTCACTCTGCGGTCCAGCTCACCCCAAACCATCTCGATTGGGTTCAGGTCTGGTGACTGTGGAGGCCAGGTCATCTGGCGTAGCACCTCTTCACTCACCTTCTTGGTCAAATAGCCCTTACACAGCCTGGAGGTGTGTTTGGGGTCATTGCCCTGTTGATAAATAAATGATGGTGGTTGGAACCAAAGATCTCAAATTTGGACTCATCAGACCAAAGCACAGATTTCCACTGGTCTAATGTCCATTCCTTGTGTTCTTTAGCCCAAACAAGTCTCTTCTGCTTGTTGCTTGTCCTTATCAGTGATTTCCTAGCAGCTATTTTACCATGAAGGCCTGCTGCACACAGTCTCCTCTTAACAGTTGTTGTAGAGATGTGTCCTCTGCTAGAACTCTGTGTGGCATTGACCTGGTCTCTAATCTGCTGCTGTTAACTTGCGATTTCTGAGGCTGGTGACTCGGATGAACTTATCCTCCGCAGCAGAGGTTACTCTTGGTCTACCTTTCCTGGGGCGGTCCTCATGTGAGTCAGTTTCTTTGTAGCGCTTCATGGTTTTTGCGACTGCACTTGGGGACACTTTCAAAGTTTTCCCAATTTTTCGGACTGACTGACCTTCATTTCTTAAAATAATGATGGCCACTCGTTTTTCTTTACTTAGCAGCTTTTTTCTAATACAAATTTTAACAGTCTATTCAGTAGGACTATCAGCTGTGTATCCACCTGACTTCTGACCAACACAACTCATGATCCCAACCCCATTTATAAGGCAAGAAATCCCACTTATTAAACCTGACAGGGCACAACTGTGAAGTGAAAAACATTTCAGGTGACTACCTTTTGAAGCTCATCAAGAGAATGCCAAGAGTGTGCAAAGCAGTAATCAAAGCAAAAGGTGGCTACTTTGAAGAACCTAGAATATAAGACATATTTTCAGTTGTTTCACACTTTTTTATTAAATATATATTTCAACATGTGTTTATTCATAGTTTTGATGCCTTTAGTGTGAATCTACAATTTTCATAGTCATGAAAATACAGAAAACTCTTTGAATGAGAAGGTGTGTCCAAACTTTTGGTCTGCACTGTATATCAACTTAAATTTACCACTATTATGAAGTACATGGCGTCATGAGAAAACAAACTCAGAATGGTTTGGATAAGTAAAAAGTTTTGAAAGTTATTACCACACTTGTCACATGTCAGATTTGCCAAAAAAAAAAAAGCCTGGGCACGAAGGTAAAAACAGGCCTGAGGTAGAAGGAGTTAAATATAAAATGATACTTTGTCTGTTATTTGCTGTTAGTCTAAAAGCAAGAACTGGGAGGTTAGAGAAGGTCATTCAGGTTACCTCTGTAACCTGTAACCTCTCTAAAATCTCCCGCTCCTATTTTCCAAGTTAAAATCCCTTCTTCCAATGCGTTTTGCCACTCAATAGCTCATCAGGGAGCAATGGTTATGGTGTATAAGTATATATGGCAGAGGCAGAGTCCTGCTCACAGCATCTTCCTGTTTAAGACAAGAGTCCTCCTATATCTCAGTACAACATCATGTCATTTGTGCGTCCAGCTTCTATTCATTCAGGATATCACAGTATTAGATCATAAAAATATACTCCTCAGTCAGAGATACAGTAACAATAATATGAACATACCAACTTATTAGCAAGATGCACTCAGTGATCTATGATCCCCTTAGTTGCTATATTGATTCGTTTCTCGTTAATTTACAGTTTTAGGTGTGTATAGTAAACATATCCATTGATTTTGTTGGTTATTAGACATTATTCTTTCACTCAGACACACAGTGAAGTGATTGCATTTGGAAACATGAAGTCAAATGTGATACACATACTTCTAAGATTGTACCTTCTTTACAAAAATGGTTTAAAGCTTAGATCTTCACTGAGGCCATTTGGTAAGACACTTCTAGTCTACAGATCCTTTTACATTCATTTTGTAGTATTAAGCAAATTACGGAAAAAGGTACACTATAATGGTAAATGTAATTGATAATATATGGCTAAACCCTCACGCTGATAAAATGAGACTTTTGCCAAAATACCCTTATATCAAGAACATACCAGAGCCCGAGCACCGCGTCAAGGTATCTCAGAGTGGCTCGGGACCTAACACATTTTGTAGTATTACTCTATCCCTATTCCTCCCTCTTACATTTGGTGTATTCATTTGAATTATGATTAATGTAATAACACTTTATGCACTTGACGTATGTGTCTAGTGATGGGTGTTTCTTTTTTCATTAGACGTATAATTGTAATTGATTAGAATCCTCTGTCTGAACTTCCTTTTAGTCTTTCCCACATAGTCAAGTGGGCAACTATACTTTGCAAGGTAAATGACCCCTTTTTCCTGACAGTAAGCGTCACTTATTTAATATACTATGTTGATGAACTTTTGAATTTTTAGTGGTTAACATCTGGTCAAATGCAACTTAATTGCCAGAGCGAAACATTCTTATAGGTCTTTGCGATAACCATGTCTCTAGATTAGGTGGTAGTTGGTAGTGACTTTTGACCAATCTGTCCCATAAGCTTCATCCTTTTTTTAAAATTATCTGTAGACAAGGCCCAATCACCTTCTCTATGTCTAGGTCTTCAAGTAGGATATCCCAATGTCTTTCAAGGATTTCACTTATTTGGGTGTGTGCCTCATCATAAAACCCAATGACCCTAATTTTTGTTCTTCCTGTTCCTGGGGTGTGGATACTAGGAGGGTCTGTTTTCTGTTCATACATACTCCTTTATGTGCCTCTCTTAGGATCCTGTCTGGATAAAGTCTATCATGGAACCTGTCCTGTAGCGTAAATCATTTGCTTGTTCCATGAAAGCAAACATATTGTATCAATTTCTTTTTAGGCAAACAGTAACACACAAAGTATAATTTTATATTTAACTAGCTGAAGGACCCGGCTTCGCCTGGGTATATTTAATTTATTTCATTTACTGTTTGTGTGTGTGTCGTTAAAAGATATTGAGAGTGACCTCTACAGTGCCCGCCCCTTTAACAGTGACCTCTACAGCAGCCCTCCCCTTTAACAGTAACCTCTACAGCGGCCGGCCCCTTTAACAGTGACCTCTACAGCGGCCCGCCCCTTTAACAGTGACCTCTACAGCGGCCCGCCCCTTTAACAGTGACCTTTACAGCGGCCCGCCCCTTTAACAGTGACCTCTACAGCGGCCAGCCCCTTTAACAGTGACCTCTACAGCGGCCAGCCCCTTTAACAGTGACCTCTACAGCGGCCAGCCCCTTTAACAGTGACCTCTACAGCGGCCCACCCCTTTAACAGTGACCTCTACAGCAGCCCACCCCTTTAACAGTGACCTCTACAGCAGCCTGTCCCTTTAACAGTGACCTTTACAGCAGTCCCCCCCTTAACAGTGACCTTTACAGCAGTCCCCCCTTAACAGTGACCTTTACAGCAGTCCCCCCCCTTTAACAGTGACCTCTACAGCAGCCCATCCCTTTAACAGTGACCTCTACAGCTGCCCGCCCCTTTAACAGTGACCTCTACAGCTGCCTGCCTCTTAACAGTGACCTCTACAGCAGCCCGCCCCTTTAACAATGATCTCTACAGCTGCCCGCCCCTTTAACAGTGACCACTACAGCAGCCCACCCCTTTAACAGTGATCTCTACAGCAGCCTGCCCCTTTAACAGTGACCTCTACAGCTGCCCACCCTTTTAACAGTGACCTCTACAGCTGCCCGCCCCTTTAACAGTGACCTCTACAGCTGCCCGCCCCTTTTACAGTGACCTCTACAGCAGCCCACCCCTTTAACTGTGACCTCCACAGCAGCTAGAGTGGCCACTGTCTTCACCCCAGAAAGCCAGACCTCACCGGCCATTCCCCCAAACGTGAAACAGCACCCCCAGTTCCCATGTAGACACACCACTAAACATGAGGCCACGCCCCCTGGCTCCATGAAGACACAGAGGAGAAGCTGTCTGAGTGTGAGCTTCTGAAGGGATGGACATCCCTGTGTCTGTCCAGGCACTGCGTCGGACGGAGAACAGGTAGCCAGAAAACTGGACTGTCCAGCCTAAAGCCGGACATCTGGCCACCCTAACATCAGCCTGGCCCTAGGGTGGCCAGAGGTCTTATTTTAGGCTGGACAGTCTGGCTTTCAGACTCCCTGTCCTCTTTAATGCGCAGAGCCTGGATGGACACAGGGATGTCCTTTTGAACAGCTCACTCTCAGCAGCAGCACTGTGCAGTCTAAGCAATGAGTTGTAGGGAGAAAGTCACCCTCCCCCCACCCCTGCAACTGAAAGAAGGTGATTTTTACCTTTATTTTTAATCCCTGTCAAATGCGACATGGAAGGGGCGTGACCTGACTAAGGGGCGTGACTTAGTGGGATCTGGGGGTGGGGCTTTTAAGTCCATCTTTTGACGGTGGCCTGAATTACAGGTCGATGCCATAGTAATTTAGGAGGAAGGTGGGTAGCAGTGGAAGAATACATCTTTTATTACTACTGAACAGTAAATATGTGAAATTTACATTATATGAGGTAATGATTGATGATTAGTGATGAGCGAGCTGGAGCTGCAAGATTCGGGATTCGCACGAATCTTGGCAGCTTCGGCTCAGCTCAGCATCCCGAGGCAGCGCGGATTCGTGAAGATTCGTGAGTCACTGCCAATTTGAAATGCCCGTTTTTTTCAGCCAATCAACATCAAAGGGAAGCCTGTGGGAACGCCTGCTGTGATGTAACAGCCCCTATACCTCCCCAGCAGTGATTGGCTGGCAGTGACATGTGACCTAAATTTACATAAGGTAGGGAGCTGCAGCATCAGCCTCAGGCCTCATTCACACGTCCGCAAAAATCGTCCACATCCGATCCGCAATTTGCGGACCGGGTGCGGACCAGGTGCGGACCCATTCACAGTCAATGGGGCCGCAAAAGATGCGGACGGCACACTGTGTGCCGTCCGCATCCGCACTTCCGTTCCGTGGGTCCGGAAAAAAATAGAACATGTCCTATTCTTGTCCGGATCCACGGACAGGAAAAGGCATTTCTATCATGTGCGTTCCACAAATTGCGGACTGCACACGGACAACACCAAACGGACGTCTGAATGAGCCCTTAGGGAGCCTCAGAGGCATCCCTACATGCTGCCCCTGGTGTTTCCTATGCATTTCCAAGGTGTTTCCATCATTTTTTGAGGTTTTCACATGTTGGGGCAAACTTGACTGTGCAGAACCTTTGGCCCCTGCAAAAAGATTCGGGTCTCCCATAGACTTTAATGGGATTCGTGATTCGGCCCGAATCCACGAATCCCGCGGTGGGATTCGGGCCGAATACCGAATCCCCGAATCTTTTAGGATTCGCTCATCTCTATTGATGATGAATTAGTCTAAAACATAAGTTATATTTATGGTAACCGAAAGACCCCTTTACCATTGTCATCCACAGTGCTCTGCCTCTTTAATGCAGACCTACAGCAGTGAACTGGCTAGGTTGTCATAGAAACCTGGTGTGTGGAGACTACCTGTGATCTTCTATTGGCTGATAAGGGTCATATGACCAGGCTACTATTGGCTAATGCATTTTTTGGGAATATCTCAGGAACAGTATGTCCTGGAGAGCTGAAAACTGTTCTAAAACCTTCCCGGACACCTGATGTACATGTGTGCCAAAATTTTGTGATTGTAGCTGCAGCGGTGCGGATTCCTTTAGCGGACACACACACACACACACTTAGCTTTATATATTAGATAACAATAAAAGTTTGTCACTGTATTTTTCCACAAACCTATAGTAAAGTTTCTAATAAGAGTATTTTCCAGATTCATCATCAGCATTTATTGTTGCTGCAGGCTTGCCCAATTGTGATTGCAAACCTGTTGCAAAGTTTATTCAATTAACGCTAATTAACAGATATACAATAAGTGTTTCCAGTGTTACTGCTGCTACTACTACCAGAAACTTTATCTTTTTGGACTGCTTGTGTCATAATAGAGTGGGGGACAGTGCATCCCTGTGCTCCACCTGCACTACTGTCCCTACCTACTTGCACCATCTGTTCTAATTGATGTCCACAACTGGGTGGCAGTCCCTTCTTAGCTAAGTGCAGGGGCCTAAACCAAATGGGAGAAGATAAGTGAGACAGAATGATTTGAAAACCAGACACGCAAAACCAGGACAGATCAGGATCCAAAATCAGATTCAAATACACTGCAAAGTGAAACCAGAAGAAAACATCAGAGACAAAGTCAGAAGGCAAGGTCATAAACTAACATAATCAAATACCAGGAGGTCATGTCAGAGGCAAAGTCAGTAATCAGAAGCAATGGCAAAGTTAGCAGGCAAAGGTCAGTAATCCAGAGTAGCACTGCTAGTTAGTGAGGCTTAGAAAAACAATTACAGGCACCTGTAGCCAGCAGCTGTCTGTTTAAATATCCTGCCCCCGAAGGCATGTGATGCCTGAACGGTCATGCAACCCCACTGTCAGTGGGGCTAGTTGTTGTAGGAACAGAGCACCACCTGCACCCCTACCATATTATGGCTAGACTCACTGCTGGAGCACAGACAGGTAAGTGCGTGAATGCTTGTTCAGAACAAGCCTTGCTTCTTCCGGTATATAAACACTTTCAGACACATTCTCTCAAAATGGATAATTTTTGGATCTTTTTTTAATTTGTGAAAGAATATAAAATATGACAGGGTGCAGTTAAACAGGTTGTTTCATACCAAAGGTATCCATGTGTTTTTCTATAGCCATACATGTTGTTGTCATATATGTTGCTTTCACTTTAAGATTACTAATGTTGGTGTTAAAGAGCTGAAAGTAGTTGCATACAGTCCTATGAAACCATACAACTTCTCAGGGCAATCTGAATGCTTTCAATTTGGGTCAGATTATTTATATCCAAGATGAATCTTCCTCTTCCTCATCTCTAGTTACATGTATCCCAAAATGAAAATAGTATTAATAAAATCTGCAGATCACCTGCAAAATACAAGACCTCACCGTCACAAACCAGCGGGTGTGGACCCACTGTGCCTCGTGTCCTACCTCCTCTAAGGGCATTGTCTAATTGAACCCCTCGATCTACACAATAACTCTGATGGTGGGAATAGACTTTCCGAGGGGAAAACCAGGTCGCTACCTCCTGAGGAGGATAGGCACACGAGGCAGCTGGTCCAGATGGACCAGGAGGTACCTGCGAAGGTACCAGAGGTACAGCGGTGGTCAGAGGGCCAAGTCGTCACCAGGATCAACAATGCAGGACCGAAGGATGAGGCAGAGACGAAGTCAGACAGGCAAGGGTCAGGCAGGTGGCACAGGTCAGGCAATCCGGGTTGGCAACAAGAAGGTCTAAGCAGGCAGGCAGGGATGAAGCAGATAGCGGAATCCAGGAACACTAGCACTAGTCAGCAACACAGGAATCCAAGCAGGAACAATAGTAACCAAACAGGATACAAGAACCTTGCCACTGTGGCATCTGGGAAGAGGGCTGAACCACTTATAAATGTGCAGGTGGGCCAGGATTGGTCAACCACGTCACATGATCCAACCCACGTCACATGATCCTTTAGGGTGCTGGCCCTAAGAAAGAGATGCAGGTTACAAGCAGCAAGTATGTTGCAGCAAGGGCTAAATGGAAACTGTGGAGCCGATCCAGAAACAGCACTACACAGAGAGAGCCCAGGACTGCGGCAGTGAATGGGAAGCATAGGCAGCGGATCACCGCTGAACACGGTGTCCAGGACCGCGGCGCGGCGGTAAGCAGGGGAACAAGGGCGCACAGCAGCCGCTGTTACACTCACACAGCTCAAGTGGTTTAAAAATAATTCAAAAAAGTATAGTATATGGAGACAAAAAAGCAATCTGTGTTCTTTTAAAAAAGACATTTTAATTTCAAAAGTAGTAAAAAGTAAGATAGACTATGTACTATACCAATAATCTTACTGATTCCGAATAAAAGTAACATTTCATTTTTATCACACAGTGAACACATTGAATTGTTTTTTCACAGTCACCCCACAAATACATTATAGATGCTTTAAACCAAAATATTAGAGATACTTCAAAAAGGTGGCATTAAAATATAGAACTTGTTAATAATATTACTATAGGATATGCACACCTCCTTGGAATAGTGTCTAGGACACAAATGAAAGTCGAAGGTATTTATTAATAAAAACTAAAACAATTAACACAATTAATACTTGAACATGATCACTGTCAACTTGTAACATGCAATTCAGTTAATGTAATATATTTGATGGAATGCACTTGTAAGAAACAGTACATAGGCAGAACGAAACGTACTATGAAAAAGAGGATTTCTGAGCACATAAGAAATATAAAGAATGGTTTGGACACACAGACAGTATCCAAACATTTTAAGGAATGTCACAACAAGGATCCGAGCAAGCTGACATACACTGCAACTGAAACAATTAAGCCCCATAGGAGGTGTGGCAACCACGTTGCCAGTATGTCTCATGCTGAATCCAAAAGGATCTTTGAGTTCAATACATTGGTCCCATTACGATTAAATGCAGACATGGAATTATTTGGCTTTTTATGATTCGGTGGGGGAAACCAGAGTGATGAGACATCGGGGTATACTGTTATATTCCAGTGCCCCGATTTCCCCTTGCTCCGGGACCTTCCATATATGACTTCCTTGAATTCCATTGTTCTACAATATCTTGGACCATCATTGGATGTGATATACATTCTTTATATATATTTTTATTTATTTTATTACTATTTATGTATTATAACTTTTTATATTTTTTTCTGCTAAAGTATATGTTGTTTATTTAATTAATGTAGACTATTAATATGTTGGAATAAGAAGCATGAAATTATGTCAGGTAATAACGCAATGAAAATGCACCATGTGGATAATAAGTATGTTATTCTGGATAGAGATTCTATTTGAAAGAACAATGAACAAAACAATCCAGTCCACATTTTGGATGAGTCTGAGAACACTATAAAAGGCTAAATGGGAGCAGATTATATTGACTACCACTGATGAAGGAGCCAGGGCTCTGAAACGCGTTGGGTAACTGGACATAATGAGAGACTGACCCCTTTCTTTGCTGTCCTTTATCTCTTCAGTAAATTGCTCCTATTGAGGAATTCGTCTAAACACTATTGCTGGTTATCTATATCCGATACCTGCAGGACCTAGCAGGACCTTCCTGAAGGAGATCACCTGACCTCCATACCACGTGACCCGGGAACCACGTGAACGGAGACGCCGCACGCCGCACACGCTGTGCATACCATCTAAGGACTCCGGAGCTCTACGCTGCCAGCTACGGCGGTAAGATCCACTCATACCGAGTGAGACAAACATCTGAGCCCCAAAGGAGAGGCGCACAGGAGAGGCACACAGGAGGGTGACCCCTTTGGGGGTTTAAATGTGGTAAGAGCCCGAGGGGTATGACTATTAAACAATACTAAGCCACACTGAATGACTTACCAGCAGTGTATATATACGACTTATGCACACACAAATTTATGAACAAGAATATATATACCACATAACCGCCTACAGGAAATGGATATATGAATTACTATTAATGAATGAGATGATTATTGCCATAACTTTTTTTGAAGCCAATAGGAATTGATGAATTAGTGTTGTTTTTAGATATATATGTCTTGCTATCCTTTTTGTAGCATTTTAGGATGGATTATTAGATTACGGTGAACATACTTATGAATTGATTATATGGATATACCAGTCGTGCTTGTTTGACAGTGATCATGTTCAAGTATTAATTGTATTAATTGTTTTCGTTTTTATTAAAAAGTACCTTCGACCTTCATTTGTATCCTACACACTATTCCAAGGAGGTATGCACATCTAATATATAAAGCTGAGTGTATGTATGTGTGCTAAAGGAATCTGCACCGCCGCAGCTACAATCACAAAATTTGGCACACATGTACATCAGGTGTCCGGGAAGGTTTTAGAACAGTTTTCAACTCTCCAGGACGTACCGTTCCTGATATATTCCCAAAAAATGCATTAGCCAATAGTAGCTTGGTCACATGACCCTTATCAGCCAATAGAAGCTCATAGGCACACATCAGGTTTCTATGACAACCTAGCCAGTTCACTGCTTTAGGTCTGCATTAAAGAGGCAGAGCACTGTGGATGACAATGGTAAATGGGTATTCCCAGTTACCATAACTATAACTTATGTTTTTGACTAACTCATCATCAATCATTACCTCATATAATGTAAATTTTACATATTTACTGTTCAGTAGTAATAAAAGATGTTTTCTTCCATTGCTACCCACCTTTCTCCTAAATCAGGCATCGACCTGTAATTCCGGCCACCGTCAAAAGAAGGACTTAAAAGCACCACCCCCAGATCCCACTAAGTCACGTCCCTGACTCATGCTGCATTTGACCGGGATTAAAAATATTGGTAAAAATCACCTTCTGTCTACTGCAGGAGTGGGGGAAGGGTGACTTTCTCCCTGCAGCTCATTGCTCAGACTGTACAGTGCTGCTGCTGAGAGTGCTGCTGCTGCATCCATCCAGGCCCTGCGCATGACAGAGGACAGGGAGTCTGAAAGCCAGACCGTCCAGCCTAAAACAAGACCTCTGGCCACCCTAGGGGCAGGCTGATGTTAGGGTGGCCAGATGTCCGGCTTTAGGCTGGACAGTCCAGTTTTCTGGCTACCTGTTCTCTGTCTGATGCAGTGCCTGGACAGACACAGGGATGTCCACCCTTTCAGTAGCTCACACTCAGACAGCTTCTCCTCCATGTCTTCACGGAGCCAGGGGGGGGCGTGGCCTCATGTTTAGTGATGTGTCTTCATGGGAACTGGGGGCGCTGTTTCACGTTTGGGGGAATGGCCGGTGAGGTCTGGCTTTCTGGGGTGAAGACAATGGCCACTCTAGCTGCTGTGGAGGTCGCTGTTAAAGGGGCGGGCTTCTGTAGAGGTCACTGTTAAAGGGGCGGGAAGCTGTAGAGGTCACTGTTAAAGGGGCAGGCTACTGTAGAGGTCACTGTTGAAGGGGCAGGCTGCTGTAGAGATCACTGTTAAAGGGGCGGGCTGCTGTAGAGGTCACTGTTAAAGGGGCGGGTTGCTGTAGAGGTCACTGTTTAAGGGGCAGGCAGCTGTAGAGGTCACTGTTAAAGGGGCGGGCTGCTGTAGAGGTCACTGTTAAAGGGGCTGGCCGCTGTAGAGGTCACTGTTAAAGGGGCGGGCACTGTAGAGGGCACTCTCGATATGTTTTAACGACACACACACACAAGCAGAAAAAGAAATAAATTAAATATACCCGGGTGAAGCCGGGTCCTTCAGCTAGTCCTATAATAATATTATTGACAGTTTTTTTCCCATCTGGATTTGGGTGGTCCAAAGGGTGGTGAACCCCCCATATACCATCTCCTAGTGTGAGCCTCCTCATTTTCTGTGTTATAAAATATAGATTTTGCCACATAAAACATACTCTAATATGGATATGTCAGGAAAAATTAAAAAGTTATAGCTTTTGAAATGCAGAAATGAAAAAAAATAAATAAATAAATAAAATGCTGGAGCCTTAAAGGGGTTCTGTAGTTGTTTAAAACTGATGATCTATCCTCTGGATAGATCATCAGCATCTGATCGGTGGGGGTCCAACACCCGGGACCCCTGCCGATCAGCTGTTTGAGCGCCGCAGCCTTTTCTGTGTTTTCCTCAGGCCCAGTGACGTCACGACTAGTATCACTTGCCTGGGCGGGGCTAAGCTCTGTTCACATGAATGGAGCCCAGGCCAGTGATAGTAGTCGTGACGTCACTGGGCCTGAGGAAAACACAGAGAAGGCCGCGGCGCTCCTGCAGCGCCGCTGCCTTCTCAAACAGCTGATCGGCAGGGGTCCCGGGTGTCCGATCCCTGCCGATCAGATGCTGATGATTAGAGATGAGCGAATCATTGAAAAAATTATTCGCCGAACTTTTCCTAAAATTCGTGTATTCAATGAATAGATTTGTTGTATTTGCGTACAAAATATACGTTATTATGTGCTATTAGCGAACATTCGCTCACTAATAACGATCGTTCATTTACAAAATGTACGCAACTTCTTAGAAGACGTACGCATGAGCGTACAAATAGCTTACGAATCTCAGCGTACTATTGTCTAAGCGATTACGTAGTACGCAGGCACGTACGAGGAGAGGCCGCGGCGTGCACTCCTCAGAGGCAGAGCGAATATTCGAGACACATATATGGTAAATAGTGCAAATACATTATTATAAGTATAATATAAACATTTTAAATATCACCTACCTAGTATGCTCACGGACATGTTTAAGTCTCTTTTCTTCTGACGCTTGTCATAGAACTGGAGCAGAGTCCCAAACTCAGTCGCAATTTGTAATCGACATAGGCAAAATTGTAATCCAAATGGGTAAAAAAATAGCAGCAAAGGTTCCCTTTAAAAAACCCTCTTTCGAGGGGCTCCCCAAATAACCTGAAAAGGGGGAAAAAGGGATGGGGCGCACATATGCGCAACTTGGATAAAAAAACTTTTTTTTGATGGGGGGAGTCCTAACAATCCATGGCCTTCTGGGTGAGGACAAACGCGGGGCAACAAAACTAAAAACAAGGGCCAACTAGTGCCCACCCTTCAGGATAAGTCCATGTTGTGGCTCCCATAAAAACTGCTGGAATTACTTAAAGGCCAGCAGGTCCTCCTCACTGCTGCTGAAGCTAAAGGACATGAGAGGGCGCTCCTGCCTCATCATGAAAGCGGCCCTGGCTGCGGCAGCAGACCCCCGCCGACCTCTCAAGGATGGTCTTCTTGGTGACTGGGCTGTCACACTGGCAAAGGCAGTGGTAACTTTGGCCCTGCCCATCACTCTGTAGTGGCCAGATCCTCCTGTTGGCATACCAGGTGACAGAATCTCCGGCTGTAACGGTAATGGTAACGGTCTTCCATGAGGGTCAAACTGTGCGGCCTGCAATTGCCATGGGCATGGCAGTTGGTAGTGGTACTGTACCACAGTTGGATGGTACACGAAAGTTTGTTGTCATCTGTCCCACATGAAGGATGGGTGGTATCGGTGGCGGTGGCAGCAAATCAAGAATCAGGGGTTCTGGCTGATCCTGACCTTGGGATTTCTCTTCAAATCTCAAGGTCTCAAGGTCACAAGCCTCTTCTGTGGCCTGGGCCTCCTCACTCCAGTCTTCCGGGGGCGCTGCAGGAGTAGGTGGTTGCTTTAAGATTTTCACCCCAGTAGCAAAGGGGCCTTGGAGGCTCTTCATGGGGGTATACTCCACATAATCCCCTGCGTGGAGATTGTGGCGTATGGGCGGAAGATACAGCCGCTTAACCGAACGGTGGTTAACATATAATTCCTCCGCCGTCTCCTCATCGCCGATGAAACCGACTCCCTGCTCCACGTTGAACCAAATAACGGTTCCCCTTCGGCGCTCCAGCTTAGTGTCACCGGACCGTGGGTGCTCCAAAACTTGCACCACCCACTCCTCCACCAGCTTTTTATATTCCCAGAGGGTCTGGGCGTTCCGGGTTACAGCCTCAGGGACCATCAAATTCTGGCGTAAGGAGTAGTCCTTGCGCGGCGGAGTGGGAACTCCTGCCGCCTCCGCCTTGTCAGCCAGTGGAGTCACCACCTCAGCAGGCACCTCATCCGACTTCCTGTTGAGTTGTGAGAGATAGATCTCCGGTTCCTTCTCCTCATAGGGGTTGTCTGCCCACAACATGCTTCCCCAGTCAGGACCTTGCTGTCTCGCTGCCATCTTACTCTGCTGACTTGCCACGTCTTCCTCGCACGCAGGAGAAGTGGGCGGAACTACCAGGGAGGAGTCTGCATCGCTGAACAGAATTCGTGCGCAACAGCGTGTAGAGTAACTACCAGGGAGGAGTCTACGCAACAGCGTATAGAGTAACTAAATTATACATAGAATAGCGTATAATTTAGCGGACAAACTACTTAGCGATGCGTACAAAAGCGAAGCGAATCACCTAATATTCGGATTCACTTCGCAGCTGAAAAATCCCAAGAATTGATACGAATCGACGAATCACTTCGCTCATCTCTACTGATGATCTATCCAGAGGATAGATCATCAGTTTTAAACAACTGCAGAACCCCTTTAAAGGCTATGTACACCTTTGGGGGCATTTTTTTTAATTAGTGCATTGTACTCATTATGAGCTAAAAATCATTTTTGCAATTGGTCTATATGGAGTCCTTTTCTCTGTACAGAGCTGAGATGCTCTACTAGCAGAATCTGAATATTAATAGGATTTAAAATTTGTTCAGTGGCTCACCAATCACTAGAAAATGAAAATGAGGTGCCTCACACCCTCGATCCAACCAAAGACCGTATAGAGGATAAATTATTGTATTGTGTGTGGGTGGAGCACACTCTCAGATGGTAGTTCAATGGTCAATAATGATATAACAGATGGAATTGCAGAATTGGGGATAAAAATTGTATATTTAATGAATTAAATTAAAAGATTTCTAAAATATCAATTAGACTGAATATAAAGATGTATAGCAAAAATAATATAGAGGATAATAAAATATGCGTAATGGTACAAATTATATCAACAATATATCACTAGTGAGAAACTGTAAACAATATAAATGAATAAATGAAGCAAATATCAAAAATATAAATGAAGATAAGAGCAAATATCAAAAATATAAATGAAAGGTTGAGGGTAAAAACAAATATTGCATTGGTCAATTGACTGCCGGCTCTCAGTGTATCAATATAGCCCTTTTTCTTGTATAGTTAATTTGAATGTTTGTTAGAATTGAATACAATGTTTGTTTCCAATCAATATAGAAGGTATGAAAAGTATCTTATAGTTATTTGTGGTCCTTTGTCAGTTGAGATCGCGATATGGATGATATGGATCCCGATATAGGTGGGACTGATATCTTTATCCAAGAAGATTGCCCCCAATCCTTTTAAACTAATTTCACTCTGGAGGATATCATCCCAAACAAAAGCAGAAGAGACTCTGCGAGACAAGACAGGATTTATCGGCAGTAAGTTACTACTTCAATATTCACGTGGGACGCCACGTGCAAACAACAACGCCGTCAATCCAGTCAGGAGCGCGCGCTCTACATCGGGAAATAGAGGACATCGGAGAGGTAAGAGAAACAGCCTAACGGCTCTCCCGTAACCTCAGTGGAATAAAGCTGCAGGATTCTGGTACAGTACCCACTAACTATATTTATCCATCCTTCAATATTACAAAAAGAGCTTCTTGGATAAAGATATCAGTCCCACCTATATCGGGATCCATATCATCCATATCGCGATCTCAACTGACAAAGGACCACAAATAACTATAAGATACTTTTCATACCTTCTATATTGATTGGAAACAAACATTGTATTCAATTCTAACAAACATTCAAATTAACTATACAAGAAAAAGGGCTATATTGATACACTGAGAGCCGGCAGTCAATTGACCAATGCAATATTTGTTTTTACCCTCAACCTTTCATTTATATTTTTGATATTTGCTCTTATCTTCATTTATATTTTTGATATTTGCTTCATTTATTCATTTATATTGTTTACAGTTTCTCACTAGTGATATATTGTTGATATAATTTGTACCATTACGCATATTTTATTATCCTCTATATTATTTTTGCTATACATCTTTATATTCAGTCTAATTGATATTTTAGAAATCTTTTAATTTAATTCATTAAATATACAATTTTTATCCCCAATTCTGCAATTCCATCTGTTATATCATTATTGACCATTGAACTACCATCTGAGAGTGTGCTCCACCCACACACAATACAAGAATCTGAATATTCTCTCTTCTCTGTCAGGCAGGGAGCTGATGGGCTCTTTACCTCTGCTCTCTGACATTAGAAACACTCATTAAAGCTCAGTCCTTATCTTACTTATAGGTATGTGGCTTAAATAAGTGTTTATGACCTCTCAAAGTGAAAGTAGGATACACACAGCTAGAAAAACAGTTAACTCTTTGTGACAGAATGGCTGAATATTTTTAATAAAGACCAATTGAAAAAATAATTTTTAGCCCCAAATGGGTCAAATGCAATCAGAAAAAAATAGTCCCCAAAAGTGTACATAGACTTTAAACTAGGCTGTATTCTTCATGGGTTCGTATTACCCAAGGCCACACTTTGTTTAAAACAGACTTCCAATGCATTGTCTGCTACTGACACAAATACTGTGCTATTTTGGTGACTGAGGATTTTGCCACAGATCCGCAGCAAATCTTGTGACAAATTTGTAGCAGAACGTGCATGATTTACATGCAGACTTTGCCATTGACTTCCCAAGGATTGTTGTACTATCACAGGTTACTAGATTTCTGGAGAAAGGTCGTTTATCCAGGGAGTTATTCTGATTGCCTGTTTGGAGTCGGGAAGGAATGTTTTTCCTGTAAAATGCAGCACAGACTCATGGTGCGGATGCACATGTCTACCAACTTCATCTAACCTTCCTACTTATTCGCAATCTTCAACTTGCAACTTGTGTTTGAGAAAGGTCAGGATTGACTGAAAAGTCACACATTTGTTCTTTTAAAAGTTGCCTTACATAAGAAAAATAAAAAAAATAAATATATCTCTGCATTATGATATACATTGGAGTGCTAAAGTTTGTATATCTACAGTAATTAAGGGTAGGGAACCCACAACCCCAGCACCAGCGTAAATAGGACAGGAGTGCCACGCCACTTTATCCATATGTTACTATGATTTCACTCAGTGCATTGCAAAGGGTAAAACCACAGTGAAAATGTGGCATGTTACAGAATTAAAATTTGCACCAAAGGTCAATATACACTGCAGATTTTTTTTTATAGCATGTGTTTGAGATTCTTAAAATCTCAACCACTTTTGGGGGTTATTTATCAAACTAGTTGTTAAAGGGAATATTAATTAATATTCATAAATAGGCGTAACCGGCTATCGCTAGTTCCGCCTATTTATTTCCCTTACTACTGACTATTCCCTGCACGCTGAAGCTACCCTGTACTATTGTGCCTACAGAAAGACAATGAAAACAGTACCTTAGATAATAAATGGATTTATTATACAATACAATGTCTACTGTCTAAAATTATTTTACTATATATATATATACAGTGCAGACCAAAAGTTTGGACACGCCTTCTCATTCAAAGAGTTTTCTGTATTGTCATGACTATGAAAATTGTAGATTCACACTGAATCTACATGACTATGAATTAACACATGTGGAATTATATACTTAACAAAAAAGTGTGAAACAACTGAAAATATGTCTTATATTCTAGGTTCTTCAAAGTAGCCACCTTTTGCTTTGATTACTGCTTTGCACACTCTTGGCATTCTCTTGATGAGCTTCAAGAGGTAGTCATCTGAAATGGTTTTCACTTCACAGGTGTGCCCTGTCAGGTTTAATGAGTGGGATTTCTTGCCTTATGTCTTATATTCTAGGTTCTTCAAAGTAGCCACCTTTTGCTTTGATTACTGCTTTGCACACTCTTGGCATTCTCTTGATGAGCTTCAAGAGGTAGTCACCTGAAATGGTTTTCACTTCACAGGTGTGCCCTGTCAGGTTTAATGAGTGGGATTTCTTGCCTTATAAATGGGGTTGGGACCATGAGTTGTGTTGGTCAGAAGTCAGGTGGATACACAGCTGATAGTCCTACTGAATAGACTGTTAGAATTTGTATTATGGCAAGAAAAAAGCAGCTAAGTAAAGAAAAATGAGTGGCCATCATTACTTTAAGAAATGAAGGTCAGTCAGTCCGAAAAATTGGGAAAACTTTAAAAGTGTCCCTGCAAGATGATGCGCCTGCAGGAGGATGCAAGAGGGGGCACCTTGATGTTGGGGGACATTTATATGCATATAGATGTATGCATATAATTCTGGGGCATATATACATACATCTATATGTATCAAAAGGGGACATTATAAATAAGTATATAGACAAAGGTGCATGATACTGGGGGCACATGCACACATATCTATATACATTTAGAGCAACTGGTGGATATACACATCCACCAGGGCATACCCGCATCACAATGGGGCCACAGATCCCCAATTTAGGGCCACTTTGCACACTCTGGGCCATGAAGGCCCATATATATATATATATATATATATATATATATATATATATATACCTATTAAGGGGGTATGCATGCATATATACCCATTTTAGGCAGTGCCCACACTTCCTTCTACACTGGTGTAAAGTAGAATTGGCTTAGTTTCCCATAGCAACCTATCAGAATCCACCTTTCATTTTCAAAAGGAGCTGTCAAAATGAAAGGTGGAATCTGATTGGTTGCTATGGGCAATTAAGCCAGTTCTACTTTAACCTAGTTTGATAAATGACCTCATTTGTTGCTACTTTAAAATACAGCAAATTTGCAGCACGCAAATTGGAAGCAAATCTGCAGTGTTTCAGTCCTTTGTGGATGTACCCTTAAAGATAATATGTCATCAGAAAATGACCTAATGTTTAAATCACCTTTTTATGTTAAACACAGGTTTAAAGAACTTTGGTGATGGTGATGATATTTTCAATTTTCCAAGTCAATATCTTCATTAAAAAAAAAAAAAAAAACACAAAGTCCTGCAGTTTTCACACTGGCCACTAAGCCTAATAACGGGCAACACTTCTTGGTCTGTACAGATCACAGTGCTGTAGTTATCTCCATATCATTACAGGCATTATAGTTAACACAGGATCCATCTTTGCAATAGGTGGTATCATAGCTTATCTTTTTCTTCTATATAGGTCACAGAGAATGTCTAACTCTCTCTGTACCTCACATGGATCCAGAGATCTCTCCATTCATTGCTCTGCTAAATTTATATCCAGCTGACGGCTCAAGGGAAGTGTCTTTTCTAAGGAGGTGTGTCCTCTCTCTCCCTATGACAACTCAGGAGGCAGTTGAAGGATGAAACAGAGCATGTCCGGCCATCTCAGTGAGCAGGTCAAAAAAATAAGAAAAAACAAACAGCAGGTGTCGCTATACAGACACATTTTATTGAATAACTCAGTAACTAAGCTAAATTTTTAATTACATGCAATTACAAAAGTATTCAGATCCAGAGGCTGGTCTGAAAACTATAGAATATTTTTCGTAGGACAACCCCTTTAAGGAAGCCTATATAAAGTTGAGAAGTTGCATCACAGAATAAAACCACGCTCTTGAGCTAACGTGAGTGCTGGCTTCCCCAGTTCTGTTTATGAAAGTAATTGAGACAGACCAAGTCCATCAGAAGATGTGCACAACACCGACACCTCAGTTCTGAGGGGCTGCTTATCCCATTAATTTCTTTTAACCTGTACAGTTACAGACAGATACTATGGGGGAGATTTAGGAAAACTAACTTATTTGTCCAGCCAATCAGGTTGATCTTTTCATTTTCCAAAGGAGCTCTTAAAAATGAAAGGTGGAATATGATTGGTTGCTATGGGCAACGTAGCCAAATCCACTTTGCACCAGTTTTGATAAATCCATCCTATATTCATACATGCATTTTCTGCATTTCTTCTCTTCACAAAACGATCGTGCAAATGATGTGTTTTCCAAAGCTGCTGAATTTTTGCTGAGTCATAGCAAATGTGTGCCAATATTAAAAAGGGTCAAAACAGAGCCCGGAAACTATAGGCGTAAGTTAACTTCTGTGTGGGTAAACTGTTGAAGGTTGAGAGATGCTATCTTGGATACCTCAATAAAAAAGCAAATACTTCGTATCAGCATGCTCATGAGGGTCGGTCATGTCACCAATTTAATCAGTTACTATGAGGAGGTAAGTTCTAGACTTGACCGCGGCGACTCAATGGATGTCGTATATTTGGACTTCTCCAAAGCGTTTGACACTGTACCACATAAAAGGTTAGTATACAAAATGAGAATGCTTGGCCTGGGAGAAAATGTCTGTATGTGGGTAAGTAACTGGCTCAGTGATAGAAAACAGAGGGTGGTTATTAACGGCACATACTCAGATTGGGTCACTGTCACTAGTGGGGTACTACAGGTGTCAGTATTGGGTCCTATTCTCTTCAGTATATTTATTAATGATATTGTAGAAGGTTTGCATAGTAAAATATCAATTTTTGCAGATGACACTAAACTGTGTAAAGTAATTAACACAGAGGAGGACAGTGCACTGCTACAGCAGGATCTGGATAGACTGGAGGCTTGGTCAGAAAAGTGGCAGATGAGGTTTAACACTGACAAATGTAAGGTTATGCATATGGGAAGGAATAATGCAAGTCACCAGTACATACTAAATGGTAAAGCATTGGGTAACTCTGACATGGAAAAGGACCTAGGAATTTTAGTGAACAGCAAACTAAGCTATAGAAAACAGTGTCAGACAGCTGCTGCCAAGGCCAATAAGATAATGGGTTGCATCAAAAGGGGCATAGATGCCCGTGATGAGAACATAGTCCTGCCACTTTACAAATCACTAGTCAGACCACACATGGAGTACTGTGTACAGTTCTGGGCTCCTGTGAACAAGGCAGACATAGCAGAGCTGGAGAGGGTTCAGAGGAGGGCAACTAAAGTAATAACTGGAATGGGTGGACTACAGTACCCAGAAAGATTATCAAAATTAGGGTTATTCACTTTAGAAAAAAGACGACTGAGGGGAGATCTAATAACTATGTATAAATATATCAGGGGTCAGTACAGAGATCTCTCCCATGATCTATTTAATCCCAGGACTGTGAATGTGACGAGGGGACATCCTCTTCGTCTGGAGGAAAGAAGGTTTGTACATAAACATAGAAGAGGATTCTTTACGGTAAGAGCAGTTTGACTATGAACTCTCTGCCTGAGGAGGTGGTGATGGTAAGTTCACTAAAAGAGTTCAAGAAGGGCCTGGATGTATTTCTGGAAGGTAATAATATTACAGTTATAGTTACTAGAGATGGGTCGTTGATCCAGGGAGTAATTCTGATTGCCTGATTGGAGTGGGAAGGAATTTTCCCCTAAAGTTTGGCTTCTACCTCAAGGGTTTTTGCCTTCCTCTGATCAACTTGTAGGAAAACAGGTGAATGGATGGACAGATGTCTTTTTCGCCTTACAAATATGTTACTATGTTACCTCGTCACAGCTCTCAGTACTATGCCTCTTCTCCAACCCCTCCTCCTCCTCCTTCGAATTACCATCCGTGGGCACGGCGCCTTCAGTCGGTAGCTCTAGGCGCAGCAGCAGTGCCGTGGGTAAGCGCCAGCAGGCGGTGCTCAAACTGCTGAGCTTAGGTGACAAAAGGCACACCGCCCAAGAGCTGTTACAGGGCATCACGGCGCAGACCGATCTGTGGCTGGCACCGCTGAACCTCAAGCCAGGCATGGTTGTGTGTGACAACGGGCGTAACCTGGTGGCGGCTCTGCAACTCGGCAGACTGACACATGTGCCATGCCTGGCCCACGTGTTCAATCTCATAGTTCAGCGGTTCCTCAAGACATACCCCAATCTGTCTGATTTGCTCACCAAGGTGCGCCGCATCTGTGCGCATTTCCGCAAGTCGACCACAGATGCTGCCACTCTCAGGGCAGCGCAGCGCCGCCTACAACTGCCCGCTCACCGACTGTTGTGCGACGTGCCCACGAGATGGAATTTCACATTAAACATGTTATCCAGAGTTTACCAGCAGCGCAGAGCGATTGTAGACTGCCAGATGTCAACTTCCACCAGAACTGGTAGTCAGGTCAGTCAGATTCCTCAAGTCTACAATGAGGAGTGGACGTGGATGTCTGATATCTGCCAGGTGTTGAGCAACTTTGAGGAGTCAACACAGATGGTCAGCGGCGATGCCGCCATTATCAGCCTCACCATCCCGCTGCTTTGCCTGTTGAAAAAACTCACTGCTCAGCATGAAGTCGGATGCTTTGCGCTTGTCACAAGAGACGGTGGAGGAAGATACGTCGCTTGATAGCCAGAGCACCCTCCGGTCTGTTTCTCAGCGCGTATCGGAGGAGGGGGATGAGGATGAGGAGGAAGAGGAGGAGAATGTCGGCGAGACAGAAGAGGGTACCAGTGCTCAGTCCTTCTTAACTCTTGAGCGTGTATGGGCTGAAGAGGAGGACTTGGAGGAGGAGGAGGAAATGGAGAGTCAGGCCAGTGAGGAGAGGGAATTCTTGCGTGTTGGGACTCTGGCGCACATGGCAGACTTCATGTTAGGCTGCCTATCCCGTGACCCTCGCGTTAGAAGCATTTTTTTCAAACACCGATTACTGGGTGTTCACTCTCCTGGACCCACGGTACAAGCAGAACCTTTTCCACTCTCATCCCTGTAGAGGAAAGGAGTATGAGAGTGAATAGATATCAACAGGCCCTGGTGCACAAGCTGAAACAATCCTTCCCATCTGACGCCGCTAGCGGCAGAGGGCATGGTTCTGTGGGCCAAGTAGCGGGGGAGAGGAGGCGAGCAGGCAGCTTGTCCAGCACTGGCAGGGGAACGCTCTCCAAGGCCTTTGCCAGTTTTATGTCACCCCAGCAAGACACTGTCACCTGTCCCCAGTCTAGGCAGAGTAGGGGGGAGCTGTACAGAAAGATGGTGAGGGAGTACCTAGCTGACCATACCAACGTCCTGCGTGATCACTCTGCTCCATACAACTACTGGGTTTCAAAGCTGGACACGTGGCCTGAACTGGCGCTGTACGCCTTGGAGGTGCTGGCCTGCCCTGCCGCTAGCGTGTTGTCAGAGCGGGTATTCAGTGCAGCTGGTGGCGTCATCACCGATAAGCGTACACGCCTGTCAACTGACAGCGCTGACAGGCTGACGCTTATTAAAATGAACAAAGCCTGGATTTCACCGGAATTCAAATCTCCTCCGGGGGAAAGCAGCTAAAGATTAACATTACTTATGTATCCGATTCCTCTCCTCTACTCCTCCTCCTCCTTCTCGTCTTTGCCTAACGCTGACCAAAAAATTTTTTTAGAGGGCCAACTGGCACTCTTTTAAACAATTTTTCCGGAGGGCCACCTACAGGCCCTC
>ONZH01010033.1:0-48481 GCA_900303285.1 Rhinella marina | reverse complement strand
AACAGGTCAGACAGTGTGTATTAAACCAACGATATACAAATTTTTTGCAAGCACGCAGAACGCACAGTACAGGTGCCAAATAAAATGCCCTTTTTTAAATATTTTCTAGGTACACAGCCGTGTACTAACAGGTCAGACGGTGTGTATTAACACCACGTATATAAAATAATTTTGCAAGCACGCAGAACGCACAGTACAGGTGCCAAATAAAATGCCTTTTTTAAAATATTTCTAGGTACACAGCCGTGTACTAACAGGTCAGACGGTGTGTATTAACACCACGTATATAAAATAATTTGCAAGCACGCAGAACGCACAGTACAGGTGCCAAATAAAATGCCTTTTTTTTAATATTTCTAGGTACACAGCCGTGTACTAACAGGTCAGACGGTGTGTATTAACACCACGTATATAAAATAATTTTGCAAGCACGCAGAACGCACAGTACAGGTGCCAAATAAAATGCCTTTTTTTAAATATTTCTAGGTACACAGCCGTGTACTAACAGGTCAGACGGTGTGTATTAACACCACGTATACACAAGATTTTTGCAGGCACGCAGAACGCACAGTACAGGTGCCAAATAAAATGCCTTTTTTTATATATTTTAGGTACACAAGCCGTTGTACTAACAGGTCAAACGGTGTGTATTAACACCACGTATATAAAATAATTTTTGCAAGCACGCAGAACGCACAGTACAGGTGCCAAATAAAATGCCCTTTTTTAAAATATTTCTAGGTACACAGCCTTGTACTAACAGGTCAGACGGTGTGTATTAACACCACGTATATACAAGAATTTTGCAAGCACGCAGAACGCACAGTACAGGTGCCAAATAAAATGCCCTTTTTTAAATATTTTCTAGGTACACAGCCTTGTACTAACAGGTCAGACGGTTTGTATAACACCACGTATATACAAGATTTTTGCAGGCACGCAGAACGCACAGTACAGGTGCCAAATAAAATGCCCTTTTTTTATATATTTCTAGGTACACAGCCTTGTACTAACAGGTCAGACGGTGTGTATTAACACCACGTATATACAAGATTTTTGCAGGCACGCAGAACGCACAGTACAGGTGCCAAATAAAATGACTTTTTTTTATATATTTCTAGGTACACAGCCTTGTACTAACAGGTCAGACGGTGTGTATTAACACCACGTATATACAAGATTTTTGCAGGCACGCAGGACGCACAGTACAGGTGCCAAACAAAAGGCCTTTTTTTTAATATTTCTAGGTACACAGCCGTGTACTAACAGGTCAGACGGTGTGTTTTAACACCACGTATATACAAGATTTTTGCAGGCACGCAGGACGCACATTACAGGTGCCAAACAAAAGGCCTTTTTTTTAATATTCTAGGTACACAGCCTTGTACTAACAGGTCAGACGGTGTTATTAACACCACGTATATACAAGATTTTGCAGGCACGCAGAACGCACAGTACAGGTGCCAAATAAAAATGACTTTTTTTTATATATTTCTAGGTACACAGCCTTGTACTAACAGGTCAGACGGTGTGTATTAACACCACGTATATACAAGATTTTTGCAGGCAGCAGACGCCACAGTACAGGTGCCAAAAAAAGGCCTTTTTTTTTTAATATTCTAGGTACACAGCCGTGTACTAACAGGTCAGACGGTGTGTATTAACACCACGTATATACAAGATTTTTGCAAGCACGCAGAACGCACAGTACAGGTGCCAAATAAAATGCCTTTTTTTTAATATTTCAAGTACACAGCCGTGTACTAACAGTCAGACGGTGTGTATTAACACACGTATATAAAATAATTTTGCAAGCACGCAGAACGCACAGTACAGGTGCCAAATAAAATGCCTTTTTTTAAATATTTCTAGGTACACAGCCGTGTACTAACAGGTCAGACGGTGTGTATTAACACCACGTATATAAAATAATTTTGCAAGCACGCAGAACGCACAGTACAGGTGCCAAATAAAATGCCTTTTTTTAAATATTTCTAGGTACACAGCCATTTACTAACAGGTCAGACGGTGTGTATTAACACCACGTATATAAAATAATTTTGCAAGCACGCAGAACGCACAGTACAGGTGCCAAATAAAATGCCTTTTTTTAATATTTCTAGTACACAGCCATGTACTAACAGGTCAGACGGTGTGTATTAACACCACGTATATAAAATAATTTTGCAAGCACGCAGAACGCACAGTACAGGTGCCAAATAAAAGGCCTTTTTTTAAAATATTTCTAGGTACACAGCCTTGTACTAACAGGTCAGACGGTGTGTATTAACACCACGTATATACAAGATTTTTGCAGGCACGCAGAACGCACAGTACAGGTGCCAAATAAAATGCCCTTTTTTTTATATTTTCTAGGTACACAGCCTTGTACTAACAGGTCAGACGGTGTGTATTAACACCACGTATATACAAGATTTTTGCAGGCACGCAGAACGCACAGTACAGGTGCCAAATAAAATGACTTTTTTTAATATTTCTAGGTACACAGCCGTGTACTAACAGGTCAGACGGTGTGTATTAACACCACGTATATACAAGATTTTTGCAAGCACGCAGAACGCACAGTACAGGTGCCAAATAAAATGCCTTTTTTTTAATATTTCTAGGTACACAGCCGTGTACTAACAGGTCAGACGGTGTGTATTAACACCACGTATATAAAATAATTTTGCAAGCACGCAGAACGCACAGTACAGGTGCCAAATAAAATGCCTTTTTTTTAAATATTTCTAGGTACACAGCCGTGTACTAACAGGTCAGACGGTGTGTATTAACACCACGTATATAAAATATTTTGCAAGCACGCAGAACGCACAGTACAGGTGCCAAATAAAATGCCTTTTTTTAATATTTCTAGGTACACAGCCGTGTACTAACAGGTCAGACGGTGTGTATTAACACCACGTATATAAAATAATTTTGCAAGCACGCAGAACGCACAGTACAGGTGCCAAATAAAATGCCTTTTTTTTAATATTTCTAGGTACACAGCCGTGTACTAACAGGTCAGACGGTGTGTATTAACACCACGTATATACAAGATTTTTGCAAGCACGCAGAACGCACAGTACAGGTGCCAAATAAAATGCCTTTTTTTAATATATTTCTAGGTACACAGCCGTGTACTAACAGGTCAAACGGTGTGTATTAACACCACGTATATAAAATAATTTTGCAAGCACGCAGAACGCACAGTACAGGTGCCAAATAAAAGGCCTTTTTTTTAAATATTTCTAGGTACACAGCCTTGTACTAACAGGTCAGACGGTGTGTATTAACACCACGTATATACAAGATTTTTGCAGGCACGCAGAACGCACAGTACAGGTGCCAAATAAAATGCCCTTTTTTTAAATATTTCTAGGTACACAGCCTTGTACTAACAGGTCAGACGGTGTGTATTAACACCACGTATATACAAGATTTTTGCAGGCACGCAGAACGCACAGTACAGGTGCCAAATAAAATGCCTTTTTTTATATATTTCTAGGTACACAGCCTTGTACTAACAGGTCAGACGGTGTGTATTAAAACCACGTATATACAAGATTTTTGCAGGCACGCAGAACGCACAGTATAGATGCCAAATAAAAGGCCTTTTTTTTATATATTTCTAGGTACACAGCCTTGTACTAACAGGTCAGACGGTGTGTATTAACACCACGTATATAAAATAATTTTGCAAGCACACAGAACGCACAGTACATGTGCCAAATAAAATGCCTTTTTTTTTAATATTTCTAGGTACACAGCCATGTACTAACAGGTCAGACGGTGTGTATTAACACCACGTATATACAAGATTTTTGCAGGCACGCAGAACGCACAGTACAGGTGCCAAATAAAATGCCTTTTTTAAAATATTTCTAGGTACACAGCCGTGTACTAACAGGTCAGACGGTGTGTATTAACACCACGTATATAAAATAATTTTGCAAGCACGCAGAACGCACAGTACAGGTGCCAAATAAAAGGCCTTTTTTTTAATATTTCTAGGTACACAGCCTTGTACTAACAGGTCAGACGGTGTGTATTAACACCACGTATATAAAAGATTTTTGCAAGCACGCAGAACGCACAGTACAGGTGCCAAATAAAATGCCTTTTTTTTAATATTTCTAGGTACACAGCCGTGTACTAACAGGTCAGACGGTGTGTATTAACACCACGTATATACAAGATTTTTGCAGGCACGCAGAACGCACAGTACAGGTGCCAAATAAAATGCCTTTTTTTTATATTTCTAGGTACACAGCCGTGTACTAACAGGTCAGACGGTGGGTATTTACACCTGGTATACAAAAAGGGTATTGCAGGCACACAGAACCCAGAACACTAGAGCCAAAGAAACTGTATTTAAAAAAAAAAATGTACACAGCCGTATACTGCCAGAAGATCAGATGGTGCATATACACACTAGGTATATAACAGGGTTTTGCAGCCAAAAAGAACGCAGAACAGTAGTGCCAAATATAGTTTGGTATGTAGCAGAGAACCTAAAACACCACTAATGCCTCTCTCTGTCCCTACTCCAGCATCTATCCCTGAATACAGCAGCCGTTCTCTGCAGAGTGTATATGGTAGTAAAGCTATCACTGTACTGCACTATAGTAGCCCTGATAAGGGCTTTTAATCACGCTCCTGCCTGTACAACAGCTAAAACCTATCTCTCCCTTCTCCAGCCTCTGTCCCTGACTAAGTTCACGCAGCATATGCAAACGAGCAGGAAGAGCTGAGTTTTTATGATTCGAGGTCACGTGGTTTTTCCAGCCAATCCATGTAGACGCCGTTTTCGCGCTGCCAGCGTGCTCCGCGGGCCTATCATACCCCCCCTGCATGGTGATTGGTGGAAAAAAAGCGCCAGGGAAGGTGGGAGGGGAAACGAATTCTAAGTGCGCCATCGCCGTTATACTCGATCAAAATCAAGTATGCCGAATAGCGTAGTATTCGATCGAATACCGGCTCGATCGAACACTACTCGCTCATCTCTAATTATCTTATTGGCCTTGGCAGCAGCTGCCTGACACTGATTTCTACAGCTTAGTTTGCTGTTCACTAAAATTCCTAGGTCCTTTTCCACATCAGAGAAACTCAATGTTTTACCATTCAGTATGTACTGGTGACTTGCATTATTCCTTCCCATATGCATAACCTTACATTTGTCAGTGTTAAACCTCATTTGCCACTTCTCTGCCCAAGCCTCCAGTCTATCCAGATCCATCTTCTGTGTTAATTACTTTACACAGTTTAGTGCCATCTGCAAAAATTGATATTTACTGTGCAAGCCTTCTACAAGATCATTAATAAATATATAGAAGAGAATAGGGCCCAATACTGACCCCTGTGGTACCCCATTAGTGACAGTGACCCAATCTGAGTATGTGCAGTTAATGACCACCCTCTGTTTTCTATCACTGAGCCACTTACTTACCCAAATACAGACATTTTCTCCCAGTCCAAGCATTCTTATTTTATATACTAACTAGAGATGAGCAAATACTAAAATATTTGCGTGCTCGGTACTCGGAACAAATTTTTCAAAATATTCGTATATTCATACGTAATAACGAATCCTATTGAAGTGAATGGGAGATGCGAGCATTTTTGCAGTGGACCAAAGTTATTCGCACGCAAGGTTGCCTAAACACCTGAAAACCTCTGAAAGTGATGGAAACACCACAGAAATGGATAGGGAACACCAGGCGCAGCATGCATGGATCAGGCAGAGACAGTGCAAGGAGCGACAGGACCCGATAAAGCGTATGCTATTGCTACTATACGCTACTATACACTTTTACTCTATACGCTGTTGCGTATGAATTCAAGAGTGAAACCATTACCACTTGCAAGTCTTGCGAATGCACGCACGACGCTAGGCCGCGGCGTACAGTCCTCAGAGGCAGATCCAATTTGGCAAGATGGCAAGCAGGCGTTCCTGTGCTTTTAGCTCTGGAGAGCGGAAATAGGGTTCTTTCACATCACCGTTAGGGATTCCGTTCAGGCTTTCCGTTATAACATAGTTATAACGGAAAGAAACGGAATCCCTAGGACGGAAATCAAAACGGATACCTTTAAGAGGCATTCCGTTTTGATCCGTCATAATAGAAGCCTATGGGAAAGCATAACGGATCCGTCTGGTTGCTGTTATGCTGGATGGAAAACAAAGTTCTGTCGACAGCTTCTATTATGACGGATTAAAATGGAATGCCTCTTAAAGGTGTCCGTTTTGATTTCCGTCCTTGGGATTCCGTTTCTTTCCGTTATAACGATGTTATAACAGAAAGCCTGAACGGAATCCCTAACGGTGATGTGAAAAAGCCCATATCTGGTCAAGAAGATGGACAGCCAGGAGGTGGCACGCACCGACACCCCAATCGGCAGAAGAAAGAGATTATTCAGCAGGTGATCCGAGGCCTGCGCTGTCAGTTTCACAGTGTGCGGACCCCGGGCCAGATCTAAAGAAAATGATAATTTAACATTAAAGTGCCCAGAGCGGCTTACTCAGATCCGGTCAGAGATATGACAGGGTGAGTAACAAAATATTTGCAAAGTAAAAACATGTTTAAAAATTAGTGTACTGTATTGTATATATACCAGTGCCAATAATGAAAACCGTATAGAAGGACAACGTGGGCGTGCGTGGTGTGCTGCAGCAATTTTCTTTCATGCTAGGCCACGCCTCTAACTCCACTCAAACAAGTGAAGGTATTCTCAGATACGTACCCCTTCCCAGTAATTTGACTTAGGCTACTTTCACATATGTGGCGGTGATTGTTAATGGGGCTGGCCATTCTCCCGTTTGTGTCAGGCAAATGCCGGATCCGGAGAGATCTGGTGGGCTGTTCCAGGCCATAACAGCCCACCAGATCTCTAGCGCTAGTATGAAAGTACCCTTAGATATATGCCCCTTCATATTTAGTGCTTCCTCCTCCTACACACAGACTCAAAGACGTGCTCATGCTGCAGCCAATGTGTCTGGAGTGGGCGATTTAAAAAATATTCCCATGATAACGATATTAAGAAATTTATCGCAATAAATACCCATTTAGAAGAAAAAAACACTTGGGTCCACAAGGAGAAGACATTATACTGTATGGGGGCATCCACAAGGAGACATTATACTGTATGGGGGGCCACAAGAAGACATTATACTGGGCGTCGGGGAAGGTGAAGGGACTGCTCCCTGCTTACCATCACCAATTTCTGCTTCCTATGGATGCAAAGACAGCTGACCACGGGACATAGCCACCCGTTCCCGGACACAGCCTCTAAAATCCTGACTGTCCCGCCGAATCCGGAACAGTTGGGACAGGAGCTATGGTATACTAGTGCATTGTATGTGCTGTATTTATATTTGTTATGTTTGTACCTGCAGAATGTGACACATAGACATTTTTTATTCATTCATTCAACCCCCCACCCCTCCCAACAAATGCCCCCTCCATAAAATATGCACCCCAGATATTCTATGTTCCCTTCACATGAAATGCCCACCCCACATCATATCACCCTCCTCTCACCCATAATATCTTCATAGTAGTATACAGTGTTAGTATTAAAACGGTCATCATAACAATTGTGTACTGATTTATATTGCAGAGCAACGTCAACAACGTAAATGACGTCAACGGCAGACTCGTGCCCGGACGGCCCCTGAAGGACCTGCTGCTTCTAGTAAGTGTAAACATATTTAATTTATTTTTAATCAAGGCTATGTGGGAGTGCAGCTGCAGTGATATAAGAGCACAAGTGGTTAGTAATGGGATCCAGCCCCAAACTATTCAGATGTATCAACATCAGAAGTTACAACTGTTCATTTGAGTTGAATGTAATGCCATTATTTAATGATTTTTGACAGCTGCTGCACCACAGAGGAGCTCCTCTGACCATCCTATGCCCCAGCCAGTGAGGAGCCCACTTGCCCCTCCAACACCCCCCGGGCAAATTGAAGAGCTAGAAGGTAGGTAAAATCAAAAGTGTAATGGGTGGAACTTCTGTCTTCAAAATATAAGCTAATTTTATGTTTTATCTTTTATAGGTCCAACTGTCAGGGAGGATTTTTCCCCAGGACCCTGGGAAGACCACCAATTATGGGTGTCTAGTAAGTACAACCCCCTAATTCACAGAAGTGTAATATTTTCAAGCACTAGGATCATGCCACCCAACATGTTATTGATAGACTGTGATAGACTGTGTACACGTTATGTTCTCCAAGTGGTTAGTAAAGCAGACATATCACAATAATTTAAAAATCAAGGTAGTGAAAGAAGTAGAAACTTGTGTTACCCCAAAAATATTTAACAAAAATGTGTCATACATCATATAATATAATATTACATTGGCAATCTCTTTTTAACAAAGCGAGAAACAGCCCTGCACCTCACATAGATCCAGAGATCTACCCCAATTACTCTGCTACATCAAGCTGGTTACTCAAGGGTAGTGTGACTAGTGTCTATTCTGCTGCATGTCAGGACTCGTGTCCATCTCTCCCTATCACAGCTCAGGACAGGAGGCAGTTGAAGATTTAAAATGAGCATGTGCGGCCTTCTCAGTGAGAAGTTCAAAGAAATAAGAAAAAAAATTGCTCAATAAAGATACATTTCACTGAATAACTGAGTCAGTTCTAGTAGATATACAAAATATTTTATGACATGCAACTCCTAAAGTATTCAGATCCAGGTGCTGGTTTGAAAGTTTAGAATATTTTTCATGGGACAACCCCTTTAACTCGATCACACTAATTATATTACTGTTTCCAACCCTACAGCTATCCCCACTGACTTCGAGATGGAGGCCGCTTCACGGCGATTTGGAGCGAAGCTCCATGCTGCCTCCCGCCTCCTATGAAGCCTCCAGTTGGACCACCAACAGCTGCAAGAAATGATGGCCGCACGTCGGCAAAGGCCCGCTTAATTTTTATTTTATTTACTTTTTGTTGTTATTTTGATTTAAAAGTTCAAAAGTTATTATTATTACTAAAAAATTTATTCTAAAACCTGTGTTTTCATTGTTTTTTAAACCTTTAACCCCTTCCTGACATACTGTGAAGAAATATTGTTATGAAACATATATTGACTTGTACGTTAAGCGCAAGTGCTGCCAAAAATTACACCGAACAGGCACTCCAATACAACGGATATAAAGAAGGGCCTCATTCACATTGTGGAACAATTGTTCTTGTTGTGGGACTCATACACTCATAAAGCCTATGCACAAAGTGACAAGTCTGCCAAAAATTACAAGGAACAGGCACTCCAATACACCTTTTATTACACATAAAGGAGGGCATCAGACACACCTGTGAAAAATTAATATTGATGGCCTGCTGGTGAGCTGACCGTTCAAAACCTTATGGTTGAGGGCCTTCTGGTGAGCAGACCCTTGAAAACATTATGGTTGAGGGCCTACATGAGAAAACAGTGTATCCAATACACCCTAAAAGTGTTCAGCCTCTTTCCTGTGGTGGGGTAGTGAAGTCAGGGGCAATCCAGGCCTTGTTCATCTTGATAAGCATCAACCTTAAAAAACACGAATATCACACGCTTAAAATTTTGGTTAGAGAGGCTGTTTGCCCTGGGTAAAAATTGAGTTTAGAGAGGCTGTTGGCCTTCCTTAAAAATTGAGTTTAGAGAGGCTGTTGGCCTTCCTTAAAAATTGTGGTTAGAGAGGCTGTTGGCCTTCCTTAAAAATTGAGTTTAGAGAGGCTGTAGGCCTTCCTTAAAAGTTGTGGTTAGAGAGGCTTTTGGCCTTCCTTAAAAATTGTGGTTAGAGAGGCTGTAGGCCTTCCTTAAAAATTGTGGTTAGAAAGGCTGTTGGCCTTCCTTAAAATTGTGGTTAGAGAGGCTGCTTGCCCTGGGTAAAAACTGAGTTTTGAGAGGCTGTTGGTCTTCATTAAAATTGTGGTTAGAGAGGCTGTTGGCCTTCCTTAAAAATTGAGTTTAGAGAGGCAGTTGGCCTTCATTAAAAATTGAGTTTAGAGAGGTTGTAGGCCTTCCTTAAAAATTATGGTTAGAGAGGCTGTTGGCCTTCCTTAAAAATTGTAGTTATAGAGGCCCGTGAAAAATTAAGATTGATGGCCTGCTGGTGAACAGACCCATGAAAACATTATGTTTGAGGGACTGGTGGTGAACAGACCCATGAAAACATTATGGTTGAGGGACTGGTGGTGAACAGACCCTTGAAAACATTATTTTTGAGGGACTGGTGGTGAACAGACCCTTGAAAACATTATGGTTGAGGGCCTACATGAGAAAACAGTGTATCCAATACACCCTAAAAGTGTTCAGCCGCTTTTCTGCGGTGGGGAAAAGAAGTGGGGTAATATCCACGACTTGTTCATCTTGATGAACGTCAGCCTGTCGGCGCTGTCAGTCGACCGGTGGGTCCGTTTGTCGGTGATTATCCCCCCAGCAGCACTAAAGACCCTTTCAGACAGTACGCTAGCGGCAAGGCAGGCCAGCACCTCCAAGGCATACTGCGCCAGTTCAGGCCATTTGTCCAGCATGGACAGCCAATAATTGTATGGCGTTAAGTCATCGCTCAGGACACTGGTCTGGTCAGCGACATACTCCCTCACCATCTTGCGGTACAGTTCCGTCCTACTCTGCCTAACCTGTGGACAGGTGGTACACTCTGGCTGGGGTGACAAAAACTTGGCAAAGGCCTGACCCAGTGAACCATGTCCATGCTGGACACGCTGCTTTTTCCCCTCCTCTCCCCTATTACTTGGCCCACTGCAGTCCATCCCCTGTCGCTAGCGGTGTCAGATGGAAATGCTTGTAGCATTTTTTGCACCAGGGCCTTGTGGTATGCATTGACCCTTGTAGTACTTTCCTCCACAGGAATTAGAGTGGGGAAATTATCCTTACACCGTGAGTCTAGGAGGGTGTACACCCAGTATTCATTGGTGGCCAGAATGGTCTTCACGAGAGGATCGCGACAAGGCAGCCTAACATAAAGTCAGCCATGTGTGGTACAGTCCCACTGCGCAACACTTCCCTCTCCTCAATCGACTGATTACTATCCATCTCCTCCTCCTCCTCTACCGCCACCTCCAATTCCTCCTCCTCAGCCCATAACCGCTGAACTGCTGTCATCTAATTGCCCCCTGCAGTGTGGCCTAGAGTCTCCTCCTCTTCTACCTCCTCCTCCTGTAATTCGCTCTGCAAAACTGATGTGAGGGTGCTCGGGCTGGCAAACAACGGACTGTCTTCCCCCATCTCCTGTGACATGCCTAAATCCTCGGATTTTTGGAGGAGACACAGCAGCGGGATGGTGACGCTGATGATGTCCGCATCGCCGCTAACCATACGTGTTGCCTCCTCAAAGGGGCCTAAGACCTGGCAGATGCCAGCCATCCATGTCCACTCCTCATTATACACCTGAGGAAGCTGACTGGCATGACTACCACCTCTCTGAGAAGCTGTCAGCTGGCAGTCTACTATTGCCCTTCGCTGCTGGTACACCCTGGCTATCATTTGCAACGTTGAATTCCAACATGTGGGAACGTCACACAGCAGCCAGTGAACCGGGGGTTGTAACCGCTGTTGCACTGTCCTGAAGGTGGCAGCATCTGTGGTGGACTATCTAAAATTTGCACAGATGCGGCGCACTTTAGTGAGCAACACAGTAAGCGCGGGGTAGGTCTTAAGAAACCGCTGGACCACTATGTTTAGTACGTGGGCCATGCATGGCACATGTGTGAGTCCACCAAGTTTCAGAGCCGCCACCAGGTTATGCCCATTGTCGCAAACAACCAGGCCTGGTTGCAGGTTCTGCGTAACAGCTCTTCAGCCGTGTGCCTCTTGTCGCCCAAACTAAGCAGTTTCAACACGGCCTGCTGACGCTTCCCTACCGCAGTGCTGCTGCGCATTGAGCTACTGACACTCGGCGATGTGGCCATCAATACTCTTTAGGAGGAGGGGGAGGAGGAGGGGGCGGTGAAGGGGGGGTTGAGGAATAGGCGTAATGTGTCTGTGAAACAGACACCGAAGTTGGTCCTGCAATTCTGGGTGTGGGTAGCACATGAGCAGGCCCACGGTCAGACTCTGTCCCAGCCTCCACCAGGTTCACCCAATGTGCCATGAGGGAGATGTAGTGTCCCTGCCCACTGGTACTTGTCCACATGTCTGTGGTTTGGTGGACCTTCCCACAAACCGCGTTGCTGAGGGTACAGATGATGCTATCCGACACATGGCGGTGTAGGGTGGGGATGGCAACACGTGAAAAATAGTGGCGGCTGGGGACCGAGTAACAGGGGGCTGCCACCTCCATGAGGTTGTGGAAAGCTTCCGTTTCCACAAACCTATACGGCAACATCTCCAGGCTCAGCAGTTTACTGATCTGCACGTTTAAGGCTTGTGCATGGGAGTGGACGGCTGTGTACTTGCGCTTGTGGTCAAAAGTCTGCTGTAGTGACAATTGAACACTGCGCTGGGACACATGAGTGGAGGCGGGGGAGGGATATGGAGTTGCAGGGGTCCTTGCAGTGCTGGAGGCCGAAGCATCCCAGCCGGGGGCTACTAGGTCACTGACAGCATGTGACACAGGGGCTGAAGCAGCGGTGTCACCGTCACCAGCTGACTGGAGTGCCAACCACTTAGTGGGGTGTTTTTTCTCCAAATGCTTGTGCATGCTACTTGTGGTCAGGTTCTTTTGGTTGAATCCCCTGCTAATCTTGGTGTGGCACAGTTTGCACACTGCTACCCGTCGATCACCCTCTTTATCCCTAAAATACTCCCAAACTACAGAGTATCGAGCTTTGCGCACTGAAGCTTGACCCCTGGGAACACTTGTGGGAGTAGTAGCTCGAGCCCTGCTTCTCCCTCTGCCCAGCCCACTGCCTCTCCCAACCGGTTGTGGTGCTGATGTTGCCTCACACTCAGAACCGCTTTCTTGATATGCCTGATCCACCCAAGTCGGATCTGTTCCCTCATCATCAGCCAGCTCTTCCTCAGAGTCCCCACTCACACTTACTTCCCTGCCAACTACCTCACCACCTGACACCTGTGTCTCATCATCATCCACCACCTCCTCAGATGCCACAGGTAAATCCCTATCCTCATCACCGTGAGACTGCACCAGCTCTTGCAAATCGGGGCAGAGAATCTCCTTACGGTAGCACATCAGGGAAGGGTTCACTGTACAGTTCCAGTGAGTAAGTCTCCACATGAGATTGGACCATGGAGGATCCAGGCTGGGGAGGAGGGCTGTGGAGGATGGGCAGGTCCACTCCCCTGGCTGTCACGAGTGGACTGGCTGGAAGATGGGGTAGTGGACATATGGACGCGCTCTCCGCCATCCATTTAAGCACATTCTCTTGCTCTTGGGGGTCGGTGAAAGGGGTACCCTGCGGCCCTGCAAGCTTTTTCAGAAAAGCAGGCATCTTGAATTGGCATCTTTCAACTGCTCCCACAGCAGCAAGCACAGTGTAACCCCGCACACTACCACGGGCACGGCCTCTGCTGCCCACCACACCAGTTACATGCCCACATCTCCCACCTCTACCCTTGCCACTGGTGTTCTCCATTCTTTATATATATAGGATGTATGAAGTTAGCTTGCACACGTGTGCACAAAATGCTATTATGCTTGTACAATAGCAACACTGGAGGGTATTCTGTATCTGTAGAGTCAGACAATGACTCTACAGACTGCAGTATATTTCTGCTGGGCTGCTTGCAGAAATATGATTTGCACTTCTGTAGCTGGACTGTAGTCTTACAAAAGACTTTTGGGTCACAAATGCAGTTCCCTGCCTAATAGAAACTAATATTCGCTTATTTCGAACGCTTTCGCTATCCCTATCACATGCACAGTCTTTCCCTCTCTTAAAAACCTGCTATGTGATCCGAGCCCCGGGAGTACGCATATATATTCGTACGTCACCTGATGCAGGGAGCCAATCACTCCTTGACACGTAGAAAGGAAGTAGGTCATGGCAGGAGGTCCCCCAGGCTTCCCTGCATGTTTATTGGCTAAGAAATAGGCGATAAACATGCAGGGAGGAGTTGAAAAAAAAACCACGAATTTCACACACTATTCGCCCAAGTAATACTTACGAGTACGCAACTATCCGTGTGGATAACGAATCTTTACGAATATATTCGCTCATCCCTAAAACTAACCTTTTATGTGGTACCGTGTCAAATGCTTTGGAGAAGTCCAGAAATACGGCATCTATTGATTCGCCGCGGTCAAGTCTAGAACTTTCTTCCTCATAGAAACTGATTAAATTGGTTTGACATGACCGATCCCTCATGAAGCCATGCTGATATGGAGTTATTTGCTTTTTTTCATTGAGTTACTCTAAGATAGCATCTCTTAGAAAACCCTCAAACAGTTTATCCACGACAGATGTTAAACTTACCGGCCTATAGTTCCTAGGCTCTGTTTTTGGACCCTTTTTGAATATTGACACCACATTTGCTATGCGCCAATCATGTGGAACACTCCCTGTCAGTATAGATTCCTTAAACATCAGAAATAAATGACATTACTCAGTTCTCTTATGATACGGGGGTGTATGCCATCTGGTCCTGTCTATTTTATGCCATCTGGTCCTGTCTTGTCTATTTTAATCTTTTTAAGACGTCGCTGTACTTCTTCCTGGGTCGGACAGGGTACTTTTAAAGGGGAATTTATTTTTATATTCTGCATTTCATCTGACAGTTTTTTTTCCCTCAGTGAATACAGTGGAGAAAAAGATATTTAGTAGCTTTGCTTTCTCCTCATCACTCTCTGCAACTCCCCCCTCATTACTCTGTAAGGGGCCGACACCTTCAGGTTTATACTTTTTACCATTTGTATAATTAAAGAACATTTTAGGGTTAGTTTTACTCTCTTTGGCGATTAATGTCTCGGTCTCTAGTTTGGCTGCTTTTATTTGTCTTTTACATATTCTATTTTTTTCCTTATAGTTTTTCAATGCTTCCTCACCACCCTCCTGTTTTAGTGATTTAAATGCTTTCTTTTTGTCATTTATTGCTTTCTTTACAGTTCTATTTATCCACATTGGCTTTTTCTTGTTCCTTAACCTTTTATTCCCATACGGTATGTACCTCTCACAATTAGATATTGGATGCTTTTAAAAATATCCCATTTTGTGGCTGTATTTTTATTTTTGAGGACTTTATCCCAGATAGTTAGGCCTATGGCCTCTCTTAGTTGGCTAAATTTAGCTTTTTTGAAGTTTGGTATTTTTGTTCCTCCCTGAAGAAACGCGCTTTTGAATGACAATTGGGAGGTTATTATTTTATGGTCACTATTTGCCAGGTGTCTCCCAACCTGCACATCTGTTGTTCTGTCAGGTCTATTGGTTAATACTAAGTCCAGTATGGCCGTCCCTCTAGTCGGGTCCTGAACCAGTTGGGAAAGGTAATTGTCTTTGGTTATTGCCAAGAACCTGTTTCCTTTATGAGATGTACAGGTTTCAGTTTCCCAGTCTATATCTGGGTAGTTGAAGTCCCCCATAATAACGACCTAATTATGATTTGCCACCTTGTCTATTTCATTTAGAAGTAGATTTTCTGTGGCTTCTGGTATATTGGGTGCTTTATAATAAACTCCTATTAGTATTTTATTATTGTTTTTCGCTCCATGTATTTCTACCCACAGTTACTCCACATCTTCATGTCCCTCACTTATATCTTCCCGGAGTGTGGGCTTTAGACAGGACTTTACATAAAGGCAGACCCCTCCCCCTCTACAGTTTTGGCGATCCTTTCTAAACAGACTGTAACCCTGTACTTTAACTGCCCAGTCATAGTTATCATCCAGCCGTGTATCAGTTACTCCCACTATGTCATAGTCCTCCTCACACATCACTAATTCCAGTTCACCAGTTTTGTTAGTTAGGCTTCTGGCATTAGTGTACATACGGTTAATAGGTTTATGTACATTTTTTACCCTACAGTTTTCCTTCTTTACTGTTCTAGTTCTTCCTTCCATTCCTCCCCCAGTTCCATTACCTTGCCCCAGGTCTCTATCTGCACTATCTTCCCGTCCTATAATGTTGTTACCGTCCCCCCCATTCCCTAGTTTAAACACTCCTCCAGCCTTCTATCCATTTTTTCCCCCCAAACAGCTGCTCGTTCTCCATTGAGATACAGCCCATCCCTACAGTAGAGCCTGTAGCCGACAGAGAAGTCGGACCAGTTCTCCAAGAACCCAAATCCCTCCTTCCTACACCAGTTCTTGAGCCACTTATTTACCTCCCTAATCTCCCGCTGCCTTTCTTGTGTGGCTCGTGGTACAGTCAATTTTTCGGAAAACACTACCTTTCAGGTCCTTGCCCTAAGCTTACAGTATGCCCTCCACCTAAATCTAACTTTGTCATTGGTTCCGATATGGACCATGACTGCTGGATCTTCTCCAGCCCCTTCCCCGTAATCTGTCAACCCAATCCGCGATGTGCCTAACTTGAGCGCCAGGAAGGCAACACACCATTCGACGATCCCAGTCTTTGTGACAGATTGCCCTCTCTGTACCCCTAATAATTGAGTCTCCCACTACCAGCACCTGTCTGGCCTGCCCTGCTCCCCTGGCCCCCTGCTTACTGGAGCTGACATTGCCCTGACTGGCAGAGGAAGTGTCCGGCTGCAGCAGTGCTCTCCCTGAAGTGGCATCCCCCTCATCTGCCAAACTTGCAAACTTGTTGGGGTGTGTCAGATCAGGGCTAGCCTCCCTGGCACTTTTCCCTCTACCACGCTTTCTAACTGTTACCCAGCTAGCTACCTCACTTTCCTGAGCATCCTTACTACCACCCTCCCCCACATCTACCCCCTCAGTGAGCAGCAAACTCTTTTCTAAACTGTCAGCGCTTCTCAGTGTTGAAATTTGGCCAGTTAGATACACGATGTGCAACTCCAAATGGGCAATTTGCTGAAGGATTTATTTTACCCCTAAAATTGGCTTTAACCTTACAGGGTGTTTTTTTGCTTTCCTCTGTATTAACTTGCAGAATAACAGGCTGAACTGGACAAACAGATGTCTTTTTTCATCCTTACAAACTATGTTACTATGTTACTATGGAGCCCTGCCACAGGCAAGCTCTCCATAGGAACTAATGTGCATCTGCCTCGTATTACCCAGAACTACAAAGGCTGCTACACAGTACATCCAGCTCCCCTGATCCTTGCTAATGGGAGCTGGAGGGTTAAGTGTATGCTATTGTTGATCGCATACATTAAGCATGGGTGCCTGCTGTTTGAAACAGCAAGTACCTGAAGGCTATAGCACCTGCTGTGCTTGTGAGTGGGCACCATATTTAAACCCCCCACCGTTGACAAAATTTTATGTTGAAGCAGTTAAAGAGAGTCTATCAACTCTAAAATCTGTTTCAAAGAAATCATACCACCATGTAGGGTAGGTGCCCTAAAACATGTTTCTTGTACAAACCCAGTCCTCTAGTCCAGAGAAATGTATCTTTTAATTTTATATGCAGATAAAATTTTCAGTGCACTGTGGGTGGAGATGCTACATTCAGTGCATCTTGCTTCCTCTGCATCATTACTAATAGCTCTGAAATCTCAAACAAGAGGGGGATTGGGCCGTATTACTGGCAGAATGATGAAGCCCTGCCCATGGTGCAACAACAACCTGATTTGCATAAAAATAAAAATTTGCATGTCTCAGAATCAGAGGACCAGAATTTCAAAAGAAAGGTATGGCTATGTTTCCTGGAAATTTACCCTACATAGTAGTATGATCACTCTGAAAACTAATTTGAAATTGACAGACTCCCTTTAATTATGCAGATTTAACTATCAAACATTGAGTACTACTACTCACATGACTCCTATACAAGATTTAAATGTATAACAGGTTCCTTGCACTGTCCTACATGTAAATAAGTAAATATTACATTTTTCTTGCTAGATCGTGCAAAAGAAATACAATTTTTAAATATATATATATATATATATATTATTTTTTTTTTTTATTTTTTTTTTTTAATCAGACCTCTGATTAAACCCTCAATGTTAAGACCCCCAATCAGACCTCAGATCAGACCTCCATGTTAATTAGATCCCTATTCAGAGATCAGATCAGACCCACATTTTAATAAGACTCCTATTCAGACACTAAGATCACACCCTCAATGTTAAGACCCTCATTTAAACCTCAGATAAGACTGGTATGTTAATAATAACCCCTATTCAGACACTCAGATCAGCCCCCCAATGTTAAGACCCCATTCAGACCTAGTATCAGACCAGCATGTTAATAAGACCCCTATTCAGATACTGAGATCAGACAATAACAATAAATCAACTTAACTCTCCTGCTCCAAAAACTGCCGCTGCTCCGGGAATCCAGTTCCTGCTCTTACAGCTCTTCCTGCCATGTGCTGTGAACCAACACCGCACAGTCACAGCATAGTGAGCGGCCAAGGACCAGGAAGCAGTGAGTACAGAGCACAAGGAGTGCTGCATCCATAATGGAAGCGCTCATTAGTATTCACCCCATTAGATGCACTGACATTCCGACCACCGCCTATTTAGGGGGGAAAAAGAAAAGGTGGAAAATATGATATGTTCTGCTATGTGTGGCAAGCGTAGCAGTTAAATGAGCAACAAGCAGCACAAGCCAGCCTTTCATTTTCTAGAATCTATGCCATTCTTGGAAGAGCCAGCAGATTTAGTAAAATCAGTTTTTGTTTTCTGATCAAACTGTAAACTGCAAGAAATGCCAATTTCTACACAACTGAAAACATTCTATTTCCATTCCAATTTTTATTCTGTTTCATGTGGTGTTTTCCAATTAAGGGAAATATCAATTAAATGAAGCAAAACGTGCTGAACATAAAGTCCAATTTTCATTCTGGCTGAAAAGCATAAATTAGATTAGTGTGGCATTTGACTTTTTGTAACTCAGAATAAAGTCTAATACATCACATCAGGATAATGGCTTTACAGTACGACTCAGCCAAGCATTACACATTTTTGAAGAGTTTATTCTGTGTGGCCTATATCAATGCATATACAGGACATAGATAAGACAAATGCTGTTGATCTTACACAGTCAAGACTCTCTAATTATTCCAGCCATGTATTGTTGAGATTTTTCTTGCAAATTCTAAGAATTGATATATATTACATTCATCATTTATATTCTTGGCTAACTTTCTTGTCACTATTTTGTCCATTTACTGCTCCCATCCCTGCAGCGGAGATAGTGAGGCATTATGGGATAAAGAAGCCACATTTTACGAATTGTAAGGAGGAGGAAAGAAAACATATTCCAGTCTCCCATGTGGTAGCATCGGTAAATTATGGACTCACCTTGCACTCATTCACAACTACAGCTGCCACCACCTACACTGCCAGTGATAGCCATCTGCATCTCCTCTAGTCTTAATCCACAGACTGGCTCCTCACTGTAGCAACATGGGTCATTCAGTAGACAGCAGAACTGGACTTCACTTATAGCAGTCATCTTTTCCAAGTACAAAATATGTCTCTTAGTATTCAGATACCTCCAGGGCTTATAGTAGGGTCTGTTGTAAAACAACATACTGTATGTGAAGAACATATCAACACTGGATTACAACATGGGACTAAAATAAACTCACTGATATATGACAGGAAAAGAATGATGAGGGCCACGTATGTAGGAGATTATCGAGCAATGCAGTGGATGGAAGATATACAGGGGGATAGCAGATGAATAACAGTGAACAAAAACAGAGCAATACTGAACCAACTCTGAATTCAACTCAGCAAGCCAGCCAGCCAGCCAAGACATAGCAGGAGACTGGATATACAGATCCCAGAATACAAACTAGGCCTGAAAAAGATTCACTCATCGAGCTATAGATCCCATAATACACACTAGACTACAAGAAGATACTAAAATATCTGGAAGGGAACACATCTAGCAAACACAGCAAAAACAGCTAGAACTAGGCAAAGCTAGGCAATAACTAAAATCAGATTCAGATATAAGGCAGTTGCATAGAAACTACCCAAACAAATTTAGTAACTAGGTGAACATGAAGTGTTAATATGTTAGATTTCAGCCATTTTTTGTTATGTGCTACTTTGTTGGTATGTTCCCATGTGTTAATCCATATTTTCTTTTCTATTAATTTCTATCCTGTGGAAGTGACATAAATGTCCAGACGGTAACAGCCATAGTGCCTTTGCATGGAATAAATATTTTTATATATGTTAGCAAATGTGCCTTGTTTTGCAGCTCAGTTTCAGTCATTTGAATAGGATTGAGCTGCTCAGAGCTGCAATGCAAGGCACAGTCGCTGTAAAAAGTATGGCACTATGCCTGGAAAACTATGAGGAGAATGTAACTCTTTCCTGGAGCACCATATCTCCTTCAATGAGCTAGCTAATGAGTGCCTAGAATTGCATCCCACCAATCTAATATCGATACCATATTAGAATATCAAAGTCCAAGAAAACCCATTTAATAAAAAAAAAATTAAAAAAATTAATTTAATAGCAAACCATGTTAACGTGATAACCCTCTGTACCTATAGTTTGTCTGCATGGACCAGCTTCATTACTTCAGATCCTTCATATCATCCATACACCTCTACTTCTCTAGCTAGTTTTTGGCACTAATATCTTCCATATGGTTAGTCATTAAAGTGTCTTGTAGCTTTTTTCCCTGGACCTCCACATATGTAACTCATGAAAAGGAATCATTATCAAAGGGATTACACAGATGTGGAACCTTCAATAGTATAACTAGTGAACACTGACAAGTCATCCACACAATGACATAACAGAGGCTATTATTGCAACTCATTACTGTGCAATGTGTCAGGAACCTTTGTGGATGATCTGACATGAAGTTGTATTTGTTTTTCACCTTAGTATGTTCCAACGGTTTCAGTGTAGAATGCTTTACAATAAGTACAGTCTTCTTTGTACTTGTTTTATTTGAAACATGTTGTACAGGCTCTGCAACGGAGGTTTGTTAAATGTAAGTGAATTGGAATATATAAATATTCATTCATAGACTATATTTATTCTACTTTTAACATTACTGTGATTATATACAGTACAGACCAAAAGTTTGGGCACACCTTCTCATTCAAAGAGTTTTCTGTATTTCCATGACTATGAAAATTGGAGATTCACACTGAAGGCATCAAAACTATGAATTAACACATGTGGAATTATATACTTAACATAAAAGTGTAAAACAACTGAAAATATGTCTTATATTCTAGGTTCTTCAAAGTAGCCACCTTTTGCTTTGATTACTGCTTTGCACACTCTTGGCATTCTCTTGATGAGCTCCAAGAGGTAGTCCCTGAAATGGTATTTCAACAGTCTTGAAGGAGTTCCTAGAGATGCTTAGCATTTGTTGGCCCTTATGCCTTCACTCTGCGGTCCAGCTCACCCCAAACCATCTCGATTTGGTTCAGGTCTGGTGACTGTGGAGGCCAGGTCATCTGGCGTAGCACCCCATCACTCTCCTTCTTGGTCAAATAGCCCTTACACAGCCTGGAGGTGTGTTTGGGGTCATTGTCCTGTTGATAAATAAATGATGGTCCAACTAAACGCAAACCGGATGGAATAGCATGCCGATGCAAGATGCTGTGGTAGCCATGCTGGTTCAGTATGCCTTCAATTTTGAATAAATCCCCAACAGTGTCACCAGCAAAGCACCCCCACACCATCACACCTCCTCCTCCATGCTTCACGGTGGGAACCAGGCATGTAGAGTCCATCCGTTCACCTTTTCTGCGTCGCACAAAGACACGGTGGTTGGAACCAAATATCTCAAATTTGGACTCATCAGACCAAAGCACAGATTTTTACTGGTTTAATGTCCATTCCTTGTGTTTTTTAGCCAAAACAAGTCTCTTCTGCTTGTATCCTGTCCTTAGCAGTGGTTTCCTAGCAGCTATTTTACCATGAAGGCCTGCTGCACACAGTCTCCTCTTAACAGTTGTTGTAGAGATGTGTCTGCTGCTAGAACTCTGTGTGGCATTGATCTGGTCTCTAATCTGAGCTGCTGTTAACCTGCGATTTCTGAGGCAGGTGACTCGGATGAACTTATCCTCCGCAGCAGAGGTGACTCTTGGTCTTCCTTTCCTGGGGCGGTCCTCATGTGAGCCAGTTTCTTTATAGTGCTTGATGGTTTTTGCGACTGTACTTGGGGACACTTTCAAAGTTTTCCCAATTTTTCGGACTGACTAACCAACATTACTTAAAGTAATGATGGCCACTCATTTTTCGTTACTTAGCTGCTTTTTTCTTGACATAATACAAATTCTAATAGTCTATTCAGTAGGACTATCAGACGTGTATCCACCTGACTTCTGCCCAACACAACTCATGGTCCCAACCCCATTTATAAGGCAAGAAATCTCACATATTAAACCTGACAGGGCACACCTGTGAAGTGAAAACCATTTCAGGTGACTACCTCTTGATGCTCATCAAGAGAATGCCAAGAGTGTGCAAAGCAGTAATCAAAGCAAAAGTTGGCTACTTTGAAGAACCTAGAATATAAGACATATTTTCAGTTGTTTCACACTTTTTTGTTAAGTATATAATTCCACATGTGTTAATTCATAGTTTTGATGTCTTCAGTGTGAATCTACAATTTTCATAGTCATGAAAATACAGAAAACTCTTTGAATGAGAAGGTGTGTCTTCTTGAGAAAAGTCCCTCTACTTTCATTCACTTTGCAGTGCTGCTTTCATTATATATATATATATATATATATATATCTTATGACCTCAGCCCAAAATAATTGCAAATAGCACATTTGTTACATACATTTGTCATATTTAACATAGCAACATAGTAACATAGTTTATAAGGCCGAAAAAAGACATCTGTCCATCCAGTTCGACCTGTTTTCCTACAAGTTGATCCAGAGGAAGGCAAAAAACCCCTGTGCGGTAGAAGCCAATTTTCCTCACTTTAGGGGAAAAAATTCCTTCCCGACTCCAATCAGGCAATCAGAATTACTCCCTGGATCAACAACAACCCATATCTAGTAACTATAACCTGTAATATTATTACCCTCCAGAAATACATCCAGGCCCCTCTTGAACTCTTTTACTGAACTTACCATCACCACCTCCTCGGGCAGAGAGTTCCATAGTCTCACTGCTCTTACCGTAAAGAATCCTCTTCTATTTTTGTGAACAAACCTTCTTTCCTCCAGGCGCAGAGGATGTCCCCTCGTCATGGTTACTGTCCTTGGGATAAAGAGATCATGGGAGAGATCTCTGTACTGACCCCTGATATATTTATACATAGTTATTAGATCTCCCCTCAGTCGTCTTTTTTCTAAAGTGAATAACCCTAATTTTGATAATCTTTCTGGGTACTGTAGTCCACCCATTCCAGCTATGACTTTAGTTGCCCTCCTCTGAACCCTCTCCAGCTCTGCTCTGTCTGCCTTGTTCACAGGAGCCCAGAACTGTACACAGTACTCCATGTGTGGTCTGACTAGTGATTTGTAAAGTGGCAGGACTATGTTCTCATCACGGGCATCTATGCCCCTTTTGATGCAACCCATTATCTTATTGGCCTTGGCAGCAGCTGTCTGACACTGGTTTCTGCAGCTTAGTTTGCTGTTCACTAAAATTCCTAGGTCCTTTTCCATGTCAGAGTTACCCAATGTTTTACCATTTAGTATGTACTGGTGACTTGCATTATTCCTTCCCATATGCATAACCTTACATTTGTCAGTGTTAAACCTCATCTGCCACTTCTCTGCCCAAGCCTCCAGTCTATCCAGATCCATCTGTAGCAGTGTACTGTCCTCTTCTGTGTTAATTACTTTACACAGTTTAGTGTCATCTGCAAAAATTGATATTTTACTGTGCAAGCCTTCTACAAGATCATTAATAAATATATTGAAGAGAATAGGGCCCAATACTGACCCCTGTGGTACCCCACTAGTTACAGTGACCCAATCTGAGTATGTACCATTAATAACCACCCTCTGTTTTCTATCACTGAGCCATTTACTTACCCACATACAGACATTTTCTCCAAGGCCAAGCATTCTCATTTTATATAATAACCTTTTATGTGGTACCGTGTCAAATGCTTTGGAGAAGTCTAGATATACGATATCCATTGATTCCCCGCGGTCAAGTCTAGAACTTACCTCCTCATAGAAACTGATTAAATTGGTTTGACACGACCGATCCCTCATGAAGCCATGCTGATATGGAGTTATTTGCTTATTTTCATTGAGGTACTCCAAGATAGCATCTCTTAGAAAACCTTCAAACAGTTTACCCACTACAGATGTTAAACTTACCGGCCTATAGTTCCCGGGCTCTGTTTTTGGACCCTTTTTGAATATTGGCACCACATTTGCTATGCGCCAATCCTGTGGAACACTCCCTGTCAGTATAGAGTCTTTAAATATCAAGTATAAGGGTCTGGCAATGACATTACTTAATTCTCTTAGGATACGTGGGTGTATGCCATCCGGTCCTGGCGTCTATTTTAATCTTTTTAAGACGCCCCAGTACTTCTTCCTGGGTCAGACAGGACACTTTTAAAGGGGAATTCACTTTTATATTCTGCATTTCATCTGACAGTTTATTTTCCTCAGTGAATACAGTGGAGAAAAAAATATTTAAGAGTTTTGCTTTCTCCTCATCGCTCTCTGCTACTCCCCCCTCACTACTCTGTAAGGGGCCGACACCTTCAGATTTATACTTTTTAGTATTTATATAATTGAAGAACATTTTAGGGTTAGTTTTACTCTCTTTAGCAATTAGTCTTTCAGTCTCTAGTTTAGCTGCTTTTATTTGTCTTTTACAAATTCTATTTTTTTCCTTATAGTTTTTCAATGCTTCCTTGCTCCCCTCCTGTTTTAGTGATTTAAATGCTTTCTTTTTGTCATTTATTGCTTTTTTTACAGTTCTATTTATCCACATTGGTTTTTTCTTGTTTCTTATCATTTTATTCCTATACGGTATGTACCTCTCACAATTAGATATTAGGATGCTTTTAAAAATATCCCATTTTGTGGCTGTATTTTTATTTTTGAGGATTTTGTCCCAGTTAGTTAGATCTATGGCCTCTCTTAGATGGCTAAATTTTGCATTTTTGAAGTTTGGTATTTTTATTCCTCCCTGAAGAAATGCTTTTTTTAATGACAATTTAAAGGTTATTATTTTATGGTCACTGTTACCCAGGTGTCCCCCAACCTGCACATCTGTTGTTCTGTCAGGTCTATTGGTTAATACTAAGTCCAGTATGGCCGTCCCTCTAGTCGGGTCCTGAACCAGTTGGGAAAGGTAATTGTCTTTGGTTATTGCCAAGAACCTGTTTCCTTTATGAGATATACAGGTTTCAGTTTCCCAGTCTATATCTGGGTAGTTGAAGTCCCCCATAATAACAACCTCATTCTGATTTGCTGCTTCGTCTATTTCATTTAGAAATTGATTTTCTGTGGCCTCTGATATATTAGGTGGTTTATAATAAACTCCTATTAGTATTTTATTATTGTTTTTGGCTCCATTTATTTCTACCCACAGTGACTCCACATCTTCATGTCCCTCATTTATATCTTCCTGGATTGTGGGCTTTAGACAGGACTTTATATAAAGGCAGACCCCTCCCCCTCGCCGGTTTTGACGATCCTTTCTAAAAAGATTGTAACCCTGTACATTAACTGCCCAGTCATAGGTATCATCCAGCCATGTCTCAGTTATTCCCACTATGTCACAGTCCTCCTCACACATCACTAATTCCAGTTCGCCAATTTTATTAGTTAGGCTTCTGGCATTAGTGTACATACACTTAAGAGGTCTTTGTATATTTTTTACCCCGTTTGTCAATTTACAATTACTTATGAAATGAATATCCGGGCTTCTTGGGTTACTTTGGTTGTTGTTTTGCACAGTCTTCTCCCTACATTCCTTACTAACCCCAGCCCCCACTAACCCCCCACTTTTCCTTCCTATGACCCACTCTCTATCTACACTATCTACCCCCTTATTAGTATGGTCACCCACCCTCTCCCCAGATCCTAGTTTAAAAGCTCCTCCAGCCGTCTAACCATTTTTTCCCCCAGGGCAGTTGCACCCTCCCCATTAAGGTGCAGCCCGTCCCTACTGTAGAGTCTGTAGCCGACAGAGAAGTCGGCCCAGTTCTCCATGAACCCAAACCCTTCCTTCCTGCACCAGCCTCTGAGCCACTTATTTAACTCCCTAATCTCCCGTTGTCTCTCTAGTGACGCTCGTGGCACTGGTAGTATTTCTGAAAACACTACCTTGGAGGTCCTGGACTTTAGCTTCTCACCTAGTTCCCTAAAATCATTTTTAAGGACCTTCCATCTCCCCCTGACTTTGTCATTGGTGCCAACATGTACCATGACCGCCGGGTCTTCCCCAGCCCCACCCAGCAATCTGTCAATCCGGTCCGCAATATGCCGAACCCGAGCACCCGGGAGACAACACACTGTTCGGCATTCACGGTCTCGGCGACAGATGACCCTGTCTGTCCGCCTAATAATAGAGTCCCCTACCACCAGTATCTGTCTGTCCTTTGCTGCTCTCCTTTTCCCATCCTTCCTGCAGCGGTCATCCTCCTGGTTACTAGGAGAAACGGCCTGCTGCAGTGTCGCTGGTCCTGGGCTTTCATCCCTAATATCAGCCAAACAGGCATATTTACTAGGGCGTTCCAGCTCAGGACTAGCCTCCCTGGCACTTTTCCCTCTACCCCTCCTTACTACATTAACCCAACTGCTGACCTGATAGTCCTGCTCTTGCCCATTTCCTCCCTCCTCCTCTTCACTGACCCCAGCCAGTGCCTGCACTGTGAGGTCTAAGCCTCTCTCCAGGTGTTCAATGCCCCTAAGTATGCCAAGCTGCTTATTTAGATCCAAGATCTGGGCTTCCAAATATGCAACGTGATTGCATCTAGTGCAAATGTATTCACCCATGAATGGTTCTTCAAGGCATGCATACATTGCACAGGACACACACTTAGTAGCATTGTCCATGGAGCACCTGCTAGATGGGGATATACAGTACAGTACAGAAAAACAGTAAATATGTGATAAGATGCGGTTTTGCTGTAGTTAAAGGAGCAGCTCAGATCAAGTTACAATCAAACAAGGAAAATCCCTCCAACCTTACTTTTTCCTCCTTGTCTTAAACTATTTGAAACACTCTATTGCATTTCTTTAGTAAACACACATAAGACAGGTGTACAGGTGCTTGGTTTTCAGAGAATTTCATGACATACATACATACACATGACATACAGAGATTCCTACGTCCAACATTTAGAAGTATCAAGAGTTGGGCCTAGGCTCTTGTGAATCCTGCTTATGAAATTTGCAAGGAAGCTGGTAAGTTGTCTTACTTTTATGTGACCTATTAGTGGATATGAGCATCATAATTGGGGTTTCATGCTCAAGTCGCCTAGCCAGACCAGAGAGACTCTCATAAACAGCTAATCTTGTTTTTGTATGGCTGCAATTTCTGTCACCGATAGCTACTAACTACTTAGGGTTTCTATGAGGCAGCACCACAACACCTTAAAGGGTTATTCCCATCTTGGACAATGGGGGCATATCGCTAGGATATGCCCCCATTGTCCTATAGGTGCGGGTCCCACCACTGTGACCTGCACCTATATCGAGAACGGGGCCCCGAAAGTCAAGGAGGGTGCACCGCGCATGCATGGCCGCCCTCCATTCATTTGTATGGGGCCAGCGAAAATAGCCGAACACTGGCTCGGCTATTTCAGTCGGCTCTATACAAATGAATGGGAGCTGGGCCACGCATGCGCGGTGCACTCCCATTCATTTCTATGGAGCCAACAGAAATAGCCGGTCTCACTTGTCCATATGATGGGTCTGATATAGCGGTTCAGCCCAGTTTGCCTTAAAAGGGGACCATCATCAACATAAAACATGGTCCATGGACAAGAGCCGCTCTGTTTCTGGAAAAAAGCACACAGTTTTTTTCTCATACTAGACAACCCCTTCAACTACTGGATAAGAAAGAAACAATTCAAACTGCAAAATATGAAGTCCAAAACTGATGCATGTAAGTCAGAAATGCCAAATCTATTAACTTTTAAAACCTCTGGGACTCTAGTACAAAATCTATTACTACAAAATATGTATTTCACTTTTTTATTGCTTTCAATTTCCACAAACTGTCCAGAGAGAAATGTTTCATAAATTGATAAATGTAAAAAACCAAAGGCAACACGTTTACCCTGTCTGAAAATGCCTGAGGAGTATAACTTCGATTGATTTCCTTCTTTCCACAAAGTGGCCATAACCTGCTGTTGCTCATTTTGTTTCAAGGACTTTTGACACTCAGGGATTCATTTTTATAGGAGTGCAAGTTCATTGAAACTCCAGATAAGCATTAACCTGCATGAATTCTAGGCTGAAAGGAAATGTCAGTTGATCAGCTACACATATGTAAACCATAGAAATGCATGCTACATATGATGCAAATTGTACCGGGTGAGGATAATATCTGACACATTCTAACCTGTTCAAATTTACAGAGCAGCAAAACAGAACCCTGTTCACAAGTTATTACAATTATGTAACAGAAGGCTATATTAGATGTGAAGTTTTAAATTGCTGTCCTGCAGAGGCTTGATAAAACTTTAACTATTTCTGGTACTTTGAAGTTTTGAGCAAATCAAAGCCTTCTTACATTTAGACCTTTTTCTATACCTGAAACAGGTATATGAGACTGGCCAACAGGCCTATCCCCTTCCCTGCTCATGATACGCCATTTTTTTAGTCCTGGTGTGAGTGGGGAGAAGTCGCAGATTGCTGCAAAACTTTTATCTCCGTTTTTGAAGGCTTGTCTCATGAATACAATTCCTGTCCATACGTCCTAATAAGCATTCTTGTGGATATGAGCCATCTTTGTGTTATGTGGATGGCCATTCATCTTAATTGCTACCTTGTAATGCTATATTTTTGGTACAGGGTTCTAAATATTGAACATATTAAATATTGGGTATTTCTATCCAATATGCTGCATAACTCTTGAATATTGTATTAGGGTTGGGAAGAGCACCATGTAAAAACTTACTCTAGGCACCCGAAGAGGTAGTTTAAAGTAGAGCTGTAAACTGAGAACTATTACTCTGGAAACCTGCCGGTTGCAATATCTGCTGTTTCATCATAAATGAAATCACTTCTTTTATATAGAAAAGATCCAGCAGTGCAAAAGAAGTTCCATTTTTATGCTGTATGGTTAATGCCTATATCAATTGGATTTTTATTTAAGAGCAAATGGAAAATATTACAAATCAGAAAACAATGTAGATCAAAGTTTTAATCCATCCTTACAAGCAATACACTTGTGAATGCTATTAGAATCCGGAGGACGACCAAGGATATCCAATTCTCATACCCTCCTGGGCAATAAAAGGCAGATAGAAATACCGAGTTAAGTATGTGTTAATCAAAGTAAATAGGGGAGACATTGGATCAAATCTGGAAGTCTGTTTTTTTATTGCTGTCCTGGCTCCTGTGGAAAGCAGTTTTTGGTAAAATGCAGACAATTCCTTAAACTTATTTAGAGTCTGACAAATGTTTTGATCATTACTGAGAAATTAAATGTATCTCAACAGAAAAAGAGAGCACATCTGCGTGAACCGGCATGTTTACAATCATTTTAATGATGCCATTAAATGCTCTTTCCAACTCTTACTTTTCCTGCGTATTGAAAACATAAGTAAAATAAGCTCACCACCTGTACTGTCTTCATTGTATTTGTAGACTTTTAAATAGGAAATAAGATCTTCACTCTTAAAAAAGTTCATTCTGCTTCTTCAATGAGCATATAAACCTTACATAGCAACCACATGCTTTTTTCCCAGTTTTGCTTGTTATATACCAGATGCTTTAAACTTTAAATAATATGTTTTAGACACTTTGGACACTTAAAGCATATAACATTAATCTGTTTCCCCTTATCATATGCCAATAGACTTAAAGGATCACTAAATGCAGAAAATATTTTTTAAAATAAAAATACTCCCTTCCTCCCTTTATTTCCCCTTTTCCTTTGATTGTATTTCTCATATTACAATTAAAACTAAGTGATATATAAGATCTTCTCTATATGTGTCAGGAGGTCAGCCATAATTGTTCTGTTCCTTCTCCTTACTATCATTTGTCTGGCTGTAAGACAACTGGCTGTAGCAAGAGCCTTCCAGACAGTTAAGCCACGCCTCTTAATCATCAAGAGATTAACCCATGTTCTCTGTCGAATTTCTACAAGGCTATTTCTTTCAAGATTATGCATAAATGCTGCATATTGACAAACAGTGAGGCTAAGGCCTAGTTTAATAACATAGTAAATGAGGCTGAAAAAATACATTTTTCAACCCATTTCAGCCTGTTATCCTGCAAGCTGAAACACAGAAGAGCAAAAAATAGACACAAAAAACCCTCATGAGGTTAAATCCAATTTTCCTCATTTTAGGGGAAAAATCTCCCCTAAGTAATCTTTTTTCTAAACTGAATAACCATAATTTTGATAATCTTTCTGGGTACTGTAGTCCACCCATTCCATTAACTACTTTAGTTGCCTTCCTCAGAACCCTCTCCAGCTCAGCTATATCTGTCTTGTTCAAAGGAGCCCCAGAACTGTACATAGTACTCTATGTGAGGTCTGATTAGTGATTTGTAAAGTTGCAGGACTATCTTATCATCATGGGCATCTATGCCTCTTTTGATGCAACCCATAATCTTATTGGCCTTGGCAGCAGCTGCCTGACACTGGTTCTTCAGTTAAGGCTACTTTCACATTAGCGACAGCCTTCTTCGGTGGTGAACAGCCTGCTGGATCTGTGCTGCCGCTAATGCACGCACCCACCGGCCCCATTCACTACAACATATACATTAGGCCTAGGTATATATATTGGTTATTTTTATGATTCATGTCAAGGTTTAGTGTTCCTTTAACTATAATAGCAATTGAAGGCTGATATCAATTGATGGCTAACATTCAGGTAATCTAAATGTGTTAACTGTGTTAGAAAATAAACTTAACACCTAATGATATTATTGAACTGGTACGCCATACCATGTCATTTATCAGGTTAATGCAATGGTCATGGCCATAGAGATTAGAAGACAAGAGAAAATACCTGGACAGGAGAATGTATCAGGAAGCAATATTCTTTTTCAAACCACAGTGATTATATGGATGTGACTATGGACATTGTGTTGTATGTTTTCTGAGGCTTCTCTGTCAGCAGTCATTGCTATTTGATTTATGTTCTGTTCATACTAGATCTATATATGTATCTGCTTAAAAATATCTACTTGAGTTCAAAGTATCAGACACTGACCCTTAGAACTAAAAATTGAATGTTGATAGTAGCAGCCAGGTTCACATTCAGCTTCTGTGCCATTGGATGAGTGCACGCATACTGTTGTCTCTTTGCAATTGCCTCAGTGATTGACTGCTGGCGAAACACATGAAGAGGAGTAGGAGGAGCATCAGCGCAATAAAGGAAGGGAAGGAATGACAGCTTCCTTCAACTGAGGCTGAGGAGCCCTGACTGTTGGAGAAAGTGTGTAGGCCAGTGGGAGATACAGCGCTTTCTGCGTCAGGTTGTACCACTACATTAGTGACACGTTTTCCCAGGCCACTTTCTGGTGATGTTCCATGTGTTAACGCAGGGCCATGGTGCCAATATTAGCACCCTGACTACACTTCACCTTCTGCACATATCCTGCATATCACCACGCTAATGTCCTCCAACTAGATAAAAAATTCCCATACTGCCAAGTATGGCATTTTACCCCCAACACTCTATGTTGCCTGCCACTGCCTTTATTACCCCGTGCACCTGTAGTTGCTGACATGTAGACTCTTGAGTAGTAGATCTACCCCAAGAGCGCTTGGCTCAAGATCTTCAACTGCTTCCACCTTGCTGGCTCATTGGCACGCTGTCACCCTGCTGCTATCTCACAGGCCTGCTGCCTCACTCATTCCCTGATGATGATGCCCACTCTTCAACTGGCTCCCACGTGAGATCAGCTGCATCATCATCCATTAATGTCTGTTCATCACACTCACCAGTCACATGGCCACATACCTGACCGCTGGCAACATATTCTCCCACCCGTCATCATTGCTAGTTGCACACTTAAGAGAGGACGCAGCGGACCTGTCCCCCAAGTCTATGGTGGCCTGTAGCTGCTTACTGTGATTGCTAAGTTCGTTCTCGCTGAAAAGCGGAGCTGAATCGGCAGCAGGCATTTCTTCCCGACTAGACGGAACAGCAAAATAAAGAGGCAGTTGCAGGCACAAAGGTTGTTCCTCGGCCATGCTAACTAAGTGTGGCATCAGAGAAACCCACCGATTCCTTGCTGTGTGTATCTGTGAACAATTCAAATGCAGCTAGATTGTTGGTAAAAACATGACCAGAGGATGATAGTGGCAGCTCTCCCCGTTGCTGCGGCTACTGCTACCACCACCGCTTCTCACAGTCAGTCTATGTATTACAGAACAGATTAAGTATAAACAGACACAACATATGCAACAGATAAACTATATAAACGCACCTATACATTACACTGCCTTTTGCTAATGAGTCTGATGTACAGTACATCTATGCATATCTGAACAGATTACTTATTAATGGCACAGCAGATGAACTAGGTACTTGCACCTATATGTTAGACCAGCTCATGACACTAAATCTGATGCACAGTCACTCTATGTATAACAGAACAGATTAAGAATGAATGGCACAACAGTGGAACAAGATGCACAGGGCAATTGCACAGAGCCTGCATTGTCTGTGAACTGTCCCTGCAGTTTCCCTATGCTCTCCCTATCACTCTTTGCTGATGACCTTACACCCACCCTCCCATCTGTGACCAAAAGAAGGATCAAGTTCACAGATGGGAGGGTGGGTGTGAGGTCATCAGCAGAGAGTGGGAAAAGGCTAGAAGCAGCTAACTCTACTGCTTAGGAGCAACCTGCCAACATACTGTGCAACCGAGTGACTGAAAGCTGCTCCACCAATCAGAACTTTTCTGAAAAGACAAAAAAGTGGTGATTGGACTGTAGCCGCACACTCTGCTGCAATGATGACTGGCCTGTGCAGAGGGAAGGGGAGGCACCAAGCATAGCACTGAGTAAACTGGTAGAGACTGTCAGCTGCAGCCTGATCTATGAGTAAGGCTACTTTCACACTAGCGTTTTAAAATTCCGGTATTGAGTTCCGTCATAGGGGCTCAATACCGGAATAAAACGCTTCAGTTTTGTCCCCATTCATTGTCAATGGGGACAAAACTGAACTGAAGACAACGGAATGCTCCTGAAAGCATTTCGTTCCGTCTTCAGACCGGAGAACAAACCGCAGCATGCTGCGGTTTGCTCTCCGGTCCAGGCATCCGCACCAAGACGGATCCGGAATGACCCCCAATGCAAGTCAATGGGGGTGGATCCGTCGGGTGTGACCATAATGGTAACCGGATCCGCCCTCCATTGACTTTCAATGGAGTCCATTACGGATCCGGCTACACATAGACACATACAGACACAGACACACACATAAACATAAACATACACACACATATAGACATACAAACACACATACATACTTACATGCTCCCCGGCAGGTCTTCGGAGCGTCAGGGACAGGAGGGCTCACACAGGTCACGATTCCCCACAGCGCCCTCTGCTGGGCGCCTGGTGGAATCGTCATGATTCCACCAGGCGCCCAGCAGAGGGCGCTGTGCGGAATCGTGACCTGTGTGAGCCGTCCTGTCCCTCTGACGCTCCGAAGACCTGCCGGGGAGCATGTAAGTATGTATGTGTGTTTGTATGTCTATATGTGTATGTATGTTTATGTTTATGTGTATGTATGTACTGTGTGACATGTGTGGGGCCGGAGCGCGGTTCCGGCTCCACACATGTCACTGCGGCAGGCCTGATCCGGCAGCACCCTTCACCTGCCGGATCAGGCCTGCCGCCAGTGTGAAAGTAGCCTAAGGAAACTATCTTATATTATAGAACTGACAAGGGAATCTATTGGAACAGGGAATCTAGGTGTTGGCGTAGGAGGAGGTAGTGTGTCAAGTTAACATATGTATCGGTTGCAACAAAGGGGAACCCATTTAAAATTTAAATTACAGTGCCCCATGATCACTAGTTGTGCCCTGGCTTTACAGGTTGCTTGCCTTCATTACATTTTCTCTACTGATGAGCAGTAGGAAATATGAAAAAATATTATGTAGGTTTTCCTATTTCCTAAAAGGTGAAAGAACAAAAAAAAAATTGACAAACATATAAAAATTCCTTTAATGCAGCATGACATCAGTATGAAATCAGAGGCACATAAAGAGACACTACGGCTACACTTTTATGGGTGCTACATTATGACTCTTGATGGTTGTAGTGAGTCATAAAATGGGTATGAGGCCTGAGGATGTGTTCACAATGTGAATTTTCAGGTTTACTTTTAGCTATATTATTTTTACAGCTCTGCCAGTGCTGAAATATGGTAAACTAATATCCACCCATATATTGCAAGAAAAAAAAAAGGATTGTACATGATACATTAGAAGTATAAGACTTGAATATTTAAAAGTGGCACTCACATAGATAAGAGGAAAAAATAAACTTAACATAGCACTATACATATAAAACTCTTGCATATTTCAAGACTGCTACTTCAAAAGGAATTTGAAGTAAAATGATATGGGCTTTGAGATGCAGTCATGCCTTGAAAAGAGTGCTTCTCATTTAATTGATTGCACATTCACGTAAAGTATATTTAAGACAATTACCTTTACCTGATGGAATCTTTTGATACTGTCCTATCAAGAAAGAAAGAGGGGGGAGCAGGAAGTTCACTAATGTTAACCAGCTCCCTTATTAAGGGTCCAAAATTCTGCTATTAATTTTCAGACTTTCAGACATGACTTGAAATGTATTTAATGCACTTTCCATGTGTTATTATTAGTAAGCAATCATATAAAGACACTTTAGACACTCATGAATAAATGCTTCAATGCTTCAAGTATCTGAAGGGGGTCCGTTGAACAATGAGAAAGGGTCTAAGGCCATAAAAAGTAGCCACACAAGAATATGTAGTATAGATGGAAGCTGTACTGTACATTTCCTCTAGACCTCTAAAAACAAACCTAACATGGTGAAGACTTTTTGAATGATAGAATGCTATTTATATATTTTAGCAAACATATGAGGTATAATTTATTAAAGACTAGCAGAAGGACCCGGCTTCGCCTGGGTATATTTCATCTATTTCATTGAATGTTTCTGTGTGTCGTTGCAGAGAGAAAGTCATCCTCCCTCCCATCCCTGCAGCTGACAGATGTTGATTTTTACCTTCAATTGTTCAATCTCCATTGGCTGCGGACTGGGAGGGGTCATGGCCTGACTGAATCGGGGGCGTGACGTTGCAAGACCTGGGGCGGGGTTTTAAGTCCTTCTTTTGACGGTGGCCAGAATTACAGGTCGATGCCATGGTAATTTATGAGGACACGCCATGGGTAACAGTGGAAGAAAACATTGCTTTGCATGGGTATATTTAATCTATTTAATTTAATGTTTCTGTATGTTGTTGCAGAAAGAAATCCAACTTCCCTCCCACCCCTGCAACTGACAGAAGTTGATTTTTACCTTCATTTTTTCAATCCCCGTTGGCTGCGGAGTGGGAGGGGGCGTGGCCTGACAGAGTCGGAGCGTGGTTTTGCGAGATCTGGGGCGGGGGTCAGAGTGGCATGAATTACAGGTCGATGACATGGTAATTTATGGGGACCCGCAATGGGTAGCAGTGGAAAAAAACATCTTTTATTAGTACTGAATGGTCGTAGTCTAAAATTAGTCAATTTCATCTACGATTTTTGTGTGTCGTTGCAGAGAGAAATTCACCCTCCCACCCCTGCAGCTGATTTTTTTCAATCCCCGTTGCCTGCGGAGTGGGAGCGGGCGTGGCCTGGCAGAGTTGGGGGTGTGGATTATCAAGATGCTTTGAACGGTTGTAGTCTGAAATTAGTCTATTTCATCTAAAATGTTGTGTGTCACCCTCCCACCCCTGCAGCTGACAGAAGTTTATTTTTCCCTTCATTCTTTCAATCCCTGTTGGCTGCAGAGTGGGAGAGGGCATGACCTGACAGAGTTGGGGGGTGTGGCTTAGCAAAGCGCTTCGCATAGGTGATTTAATCTATTTCATTTAATGTTTCTGTGTGTCGTTGCAGAATGGCTGCAGAGTGGGAGGGGGCGTGGTCTGACAGAGTTGGGGGCGTGACTTAGCAAGACGATTCGAACAGTTGTAGTCTATAATTAGTCTATTTTATCTAAAATTTTTGTGTGTCGTTGCAGAGAGAAATTCACCCTCCCACCCCTGCAGCAAACAGAAGTTTATTTTTACCTTTATTTTTTCAATCCCCGTTGGCTGCGGAGTGGGAGGGGACGTAACCTGACAGAGTCGGGGCGTGGATTAGCAAGACGCTTTACATGGGTGTATTTAATCTATTTCATTTAATGTTTCTGTGTGTCGTTGCAGAAAGAAAGTCAACCTCCCACCCATCCCTGCAGCTGACAGAAGTTGATTTTTACCTTTATTTTTTCAATCCCTGTTGGCTGTGGAGTGGGAGGGGGAGTGGCCTTACAGAGTCGGGGCGTGGCTTAGCAAAGCGCTTCGCATAGGTGCATTTAATCTATTTCATTTAATGTTTCTGTGTGTCGTTGCAGAATGGCTGCGGAGTGAGAGGGGTCGTGGCCTGACAGAGACGGGGCGTGGCTTAGCAAAAGGCTTCGAACAGTTGTAGTCTATAATTAGTCTATTTCATCTAAAATTTTTGTGTGTCGTTGCAGAGAGAAATTCACCCTCCCATCCCTGCAGCAAACAGAAGTTGATTTTTACCTTTATTTTTTCAAACTCTGTTGGCTGCGGAGTGAAAGGGGGTGTGGCCTGACAGAGTTGGGGGTGTGGCTTAGTGAGACCTGGGGCAGGGGTTTTAAGTACTTCTTTTAGGGTGGCCTGAATTAAAGGTCAATACCATGCTTATTTATGAGGCCACGCAATAGGCAGCAGTGGAGGAAAACATCTTTTATTACTACTGAACTGTAGTAATAGAAAAACACATAAGTTATATTTATGGTAACCGGAATACCTTTAACAGTGTCAGTAAATAAAAATGGATGAGATCCTCAGTTGCTGATAATTACCTGGTTGTTATGGAAACCTGCCCTCCCTGTGTGTGTCTTTGCAGAGAATGGCAGTTGGAATTTAAAACCAAAGTTCCCAGTTGTAATGTTGGCTAATGGAAATCATATTTTGGGAATATCTCAGGAACGGTATGTCCTAGAGAGATGAGACCTGGTCTAAAACCTTCCCGGACACCTGATGTACCTGTGTGCCAAATTTGGTGAAAATCGGTCCAGTAGTTTGGTCGCGCATAGAGAACAAACAGACAGACAGACAGACAGAAACTCATTTTTATATTATTAAGAGAAATATGTTAACCTCCCTAAAAAAAACTTTGCACAGCCATTTATTAAAAATCAAATCCAATGCACACAAGAAAAAGGCATCATAATGGATCATCTATAACAAATACTGTGTATGTTTTTACCACGTGAAGCCTTCTGTGTTAATGTATATCCACATAAACAGAGAAACAATCACCAAAAAAATGTCAAATACAGTATATGAACTGTAGTAACTAAATACTAATTGTAAAAACTAATTAACTAATAACCTCTATTCAAAGTTCATTTAAGTAAAAAAAAATAGTCACCCAAAAGCTGAAGGCAGTATCCAAAGAGGTGCAACATTTGGCAAAAATATCACATATAAATGAATAGCAGCATAACCCAATGGCAAGAAAACGGCAAACCACCATATAAGGCTACTTTTACACAAACGTTGTGTTTTGCGGTCCGCAAATTGCGGATCCGCCAAAAAAACGGATGACATCCGTATGGCATGCGTTTTTTTGCGGATCCATTGTGACAATGCCTATCCTTGTCCGCAAAACGGACAAGAATAGGACATGTTCTATTTTTTTTTTTTGCGGGCTGTGGAATGGACATACGCATGCGGACAGCACACAGTGTGCTGTCAGTATTTTTTGCGGACCCATAGAAATGAATGGGTCCGCATCTTATCAGCAAAATATGCGGATCGGAGCCCACGAAATACACTGTCGTGTGAAAGAAGCCTAAATGACACATAAAATACATGATGTGGTATATTTAACAAAATACAAAAAAAAAGGCAAAAGTTAATAGGTACCCCATAGGGCTTTCAAATACCTGGACGGTGCCGGTGCCAATGTGCACTTCAGTGTTGCCTTCATCCGGAGGTTAATTTATTATGTACTCACCAATTCATTTGGAAAATACTATACACCTTTTTGGATGACTGACTATTAGGTGGAATTTATTCTTTGAAGGGGTTGTGAAGATATGTCAGTTCTTTTAACAATAAAATTATAAGATAATTAGGGACAAAAATGTTTTGCACCACTAATTTGGCATTAAAAAATAGCTAATTATGACGCTCTCCGTATTTGTAAAATAACTTTTACAAATACAAAGTGACTTTTCAGTTCTCCCACCACTTTTCAAAAGAAGGAGGGGGTGTGGCCTCTCACAGCCCGACAGATTTACTATCATTCATACAAAAACTACCGTAAAAGATAGTTCAAATCCATGTCAACGTAGTCTACTATAATATTCACCTATGAACCATGAAGATCAGAAACAGTGTATGGCTTCCAATAAAGAGAACTGTCCCGAGCAGTGGATCTAGAATCACTGCACCAACCAACCCATTTGACTCTGGGCTAAACCAAAGGGCGTTATCCTGACAGTCCCCTGTTATTCACCCTGTAACCCCTATGCAAGGATCTTTGCAAGATGTCACCAGGCCTCTAAACCTTGAAATAGTCCTGGTGTGGTTGGCAGCTGACCCACAGGGGTAAGAGACACTGAAGGATCAGGTGACACTCGTAGTCAGGAAACAGCAGAGTACATATGAATCAATGAAACTAGTGTAAAGTCAGGGCAGGCAGCAAAGGATTACTGCAGTAAACAGGCAATGTTCATGTCATTCAGAGGTGGGTCAGAGCAGGTAAAGGAGTAGAAGTTGGTAAACAGTACACAACACATTCGCTTGGAACTAACAAGCTAAACAACTTAAAGCTTAGACACTGTCCTCTTGGGGAAGGTGTCTTAAGTAACCAGCAGTCACCAGCCATTGGCTGGGGAACAGGAGGGTGCACGTGCGCTGCTCCTTTAATAGCCAGGAGCATGCTCACCCTACAAACAGACCAAAGGGACCTGGAGAAGTGCAGGGTGTGGCCTGCAGCAGGAGAACATGTAGAACACTTGTGGTAGGGCCGCTGCTGGCAGCCAAAGGTAGACAAGAGGGTCCGGAAAGCAGAGGGCCTGGCCGGGTAAGTGATGCAGTGCTAGTGCCAGCTCAGAGAAACTGAGCAGCGCCGAGCACAACAGGCCTACAGTATAAAAAGAACATTTCACCACAGTTCTATTAAACAGTGCTAACCACAATTCTGTCACATGTTTGCATCATTTACCAATAGTTCTACATCTAATCTAAAGTAAAGTCAAAGTTTTATTTGCTTAGAAAAATTGATAACATGTCAACCAACTTATATATATTGGAAAACACATTAAAGGGGTTCTCTGGGAATTAAGAAAATGAAAATACTTAAGTGGGTCATCCAAATACTATAAATGCCCCCCATATGCTGGGCCATACAAACTATTTTACTATGTATAACTAATAAAAGGTATTTGGGAGGGGGAGGGGACATGGCCGACAGTACATGGAGTGAGGTGCTCGAACCTAACAACCCGGCTCAAACTAATCATTGTCCTGTGTACAGGACCCTATTGTACTCTACCCTGCTCTGGCATTTGGGGCATCATGGGCAAAGCAAGAAAGAAGGGGTAACCTGCTAAATGACATTGTGCAGCCATCCGGATCACATGGCACCCTCCTCCGAGTGCATGGAAATCTTTCCCTCTGATGGAGGGACTCAACTGCTGGTATCTGCTGCAGAGAGCTCCCCTTCGGAGTGTACAGCCACCCACACAGATGCCATCATTCTGCAGGGTAAGGCACTTAATAAAGTAGCTCAGTCTCTGAATCCATCTGCGGCACAGTCCTTCGCTGCCTCTGCTACAGCACAGCACCACAATACACTCTGCAGAACCTAATTCCTCTGAAGCTACTGCTTCTGGTGTTGCAGCACAAACTGTTACTGAAGGCACTTTGAGGGCATTTCTTATCAAACTTAGAGCTTCCCTACAGCTAGACATTCAAACTGCCTTTTACAATTTACAAAAGGAGATTCATGGTATTGGTGAAAGAACCTCCCATTTAGAGAATAAAATGGCAGAGTTTTCAAAAGCTCACAACTGTCTTTTGGATTGCAGTAATGCATTAGAAGACCAAGTGGAGGCTGTTAAAGAAATTTAGTTAGTTGGTGAACACAATTGTGCTAGGGTTGTATATTTCATTATTAGGTCTCCATCTCCTTATAGACATATCTCTTATATCTTATAATCTCTAAGCTCCATTAGATGTCACATATGCTTAAAAATAAAAATGACTCATAATCACTTGATATGTCTGTAGGAAAACAGGAACTTAGCAGAAGTTAATATATGCATATGGAATTTCCCAGATAGATGAAGTAATGTGTATCCCATTGGCTGCCATTATCACTCAATGTATACTTGTATGATTGTGATTGGACATATTAAAATTGATGACAAAGGGGGGTGTGATTACACCATCATGTATTTCTAATAAAATTAGCTCCCTGGGTGTAACCAGGAGAGATCTGCATGATCAGCAATGAGACTGGACGTGCATTTCTTACCATGAAGGGGGAAATTTAACGTAATTTGAACACCACAGACAACTGAGTATTAAGTCTAATTTGGGACTTATCCTAAATTACATTAACAAGGCACTGCGCTCTAAATTGACCGACATAGAGGATAGAACATGCTGCAACAATGTCTACTTTCATGGCATTCCTGAATAGGTAAACCTGGCTGGATTAGCTGAGCTTCTTACAGACTTTTTTGTGGTGCTTATTCCAGATGCGTCGCCTGTTGACTTGATCATCGACCAGGTGCATAGACTTCCCAAGACCAAAACAATTCCTGCTTCATCTCCTAAGGATGTCATTGTCAGGATTAGTTTCTATCACTTCAAGGAGAAGGTGATGATGGTAGCTCCAGATCTTCCAGAGAGTTTCAGTGACATTAAAGGGGTTGTCTCACTTCAGCAAATAGCATTTATTATATAGAGGAAGTTAATATCGTTACTATCCATATTGCTTCTTTTGCTGGCTGGATTCATTTTTTCATCAAATTGGACACTACTCATTTCCATGGTTATGGCCACCTTGCAATCCATCAGTGGTGATTGTGCTTGCACACTATAGGAAAAAGTGCAGGACTATTTGGTGGCTGGGACCATGGGAGCTCACATACGCTGGTATTTTTTTTCCTATAGGGTGCAAGCAATCAGGGTAGATCCACTCATTCAATATATGAGAACTGTATAAAGATGGGAACTGTAGAATATAAGATTAGTGATTGGCTTCTTTGTTGATGATATGATTCTGGCTCTATCCGATCCGCAGGCATTACTATCGACTGTAATATGTACCTGGGAGCACTTTGGGCAGTGTCATATTATAAAATTAAATGTTAGTAAATTCAACCTACTAAACCTGGGTTTTTCTATAGAGATTACGACTTCAGTGAAAATCTTAATTTTGCCTAAACTGCTATATATTTTCCAAAATGGGACCATATTGGTCCTGGTTTCTTTCTTTTGAGACGTTAATCTCTCCTCCTTAGCCATATTTGGAAACATGAAAGAGCTAGAGTGGCATCATTCATTCTCTTACAACCTATCCAACATGGAGGGCTGGGTGTTCCGCACATTACACAGCTATATTGCAGCAAACCAGACAATGGCTTCACCCCTCTCCTACTAAACATTGGATTTCTATGGAACTAGCCAGTCTTGCAATTTGGAAAAAAAAATTGGGGTTGCAGGAGCATTATAGCATTTGGACCTGCCTGATATGGGTATACCTGTCTTTTCTTCTCTGATATCTGATGTAAACGTCACTAACTGTGTGACTTTAAATGTTTATCGTGTCTCTGACATTTGGAACGGCAATCACCTTATGTCCTTTGTGAACATTAGTGATAAATACCATCTCCCTTGCACTGATTTCTACAATTTCCTTTGGGTGCGCCACTGAATCTCTACATTTAAAATGTAAATTGTTAAGAAGATGGGAACAAAATCTCAGTCTTAAAGAGGACCTTTCACCACTCCTGACATGCCTGTTTTAATAGCTTCATGCATTCCCCATGTAATAACAAGTCTGGAACATCTATTCTTATGTCTGTATGTTGTGCCATTTCTTTATTATTTCTACTAGAAGTTATGAATGAATTGCTATTTGTCTTCAGTAAGGGAACAGAGGGGAGGTAACCAGTTGGGGGGGTGTACCTGCACAGTCTGAACATGGCAGCACTGATTGGCTAGAGTCAGTCTGTGCAGGTACACACCCCAACTGGTAATGAGTGTTGGAGATGCCATGGTGCATTTGGCGACATAATGCAAATCTTTTGGAGCTGTAGCACCATCCAACTATTTGGAAACAGGTACAGGATCTTCATGTTGAAGTCCTCTGTACACATTTTCTATGGTCAGCTGCAGTCCCTTTACTTTGCATAGGAATTTCAGATCTTCCCCCTTCAGATAGAACAATTGTTTTTCATACATTGTCCTTTCCAAAGATCTTAGTTGACAAAACGTGGAAAGGTTTTGGCCAGCCCAACTTGTCAGGCTTTGATACATTATGTGAATAAAGTCTGTATTATGGAACACCTGTCATCACTATGCAACATCGCAAGACTCAGTTTTCATATTTTGCTGTAAAATTGAATAAGTAGACTTCTTCCTGACATTATCAGGATGTCTTATCTTAATAAGTGAGAATTTCTGCTTCTTTGCTACCGCCTTTTCTAGAAACTCTGCATTACCATATGGACTCTAACATCATTGTACTATTCTCTATATTTTTGTGCTGGCCAGTTCTTTTTTTGGACTGTTTATCTTTTTAGGTGCCCTACTATATATTGCTGATTCAACTTTGATGTATTTGTACCTTGTATACTACTGCTGTAGATTGTTTGATTAATATTACTACAACGTCTGATACAAAAAGGTATTTGGGAATATATTTAAAGTAATATTTAAGTATTTTCAGTAAATTTATTTTTTTTTAATCCTGGAAAAAACATTTAAATTACAAAATCAGCACTTTTTTATTCTTTAGTTCTTACATCACAAAACCTCATTTAGGTAACAGAAAGATGTAATGTTTTATGAATATCCATATTATATACATTACTAGTGATCATATGCTTGCATCTGAAGAGGATTTAATCACTAGAAGTGTTCATATCCCAATGACCACAACAATGTTTGTTCTTGTAGTGTATAATTAATCACTCATCATAAATGGTCAACTGATTGACTTGTGAAACCAAAACAGTGAGTGAGAACCTAGAGTTAGTCATGCATCAGAAAGACTTCTAGTTAATGTGTCATCATGTTATGTTTAGAAATGGTCAGGTGTAACAGACCATGACTATTTAAACATCACCTGTGTGAATTGTAGCTTTATACAGTAGCTGTGTAAAAATAAAAGACGTTTCTAACCATAGAACATGAGACTTTATTTCGCAATAAGTTAATTCCAGCTCACTGCATAATATACAATTAAAATATGCATAAGCTCATGTACCTCAGTGTAAAATCATTGACAGGTACCCTCACCTATCATGTACCATTTATAATTCTTGAGTATTTTATGTGGCAGAGAGGTGTTCAGGTTAAACTGCTACTTTTGTGCCCTCTATAACTATACCCTAAAATATTTTGGACTATGAATAATCAATATTCTAAATTTGTAATCTCTTATGAAATATAGGAAGGGAAAAGGGAGCAAAGGACTTTGGGAGTCCACTTCCTGCCCCACATAAACATGTAACAAATGTTATATGTAGTGAGAAAGTAATTCATTACAAAGCAAACTTTTTTGTAAAATTCTGTGAAGCAGGCTAATTGAATTTCTGAATATTTTGCTTATCTCTAGTGACAAATCATATCAGAGCAAAACCAAATCTTGAGAGGAAAGAACTGCCTTTAGCATCCAAAGAAAGGATGGTGTGGAGACTAGAGATGAGCGAGCACTAAAATGCTTGGGTGCTCGTTATTCGAGTCGAACTTTTCCCGATGCTCGGGTGCTCGTTTCGAATAACGAACCCCATTGAAGTCAATGGGAGACTCGAGCATTTTTTGCAGGGGACCAAGGCTCTGCCTAGGGAAGACTAGGTGAAAACCTGGAAACCTCAGAAAATGATGGAAACACCACGGAAATGGACAGGAAACAGCAGGGGCAGCATGCATGGATGACTTTGAGGCTGCCTAATCCCACCATTACCCCAAATTCTCAGGCAACAGCCTGATGGTTACCTTCATGGCAATTGTGCTCACCCAGACAAAGAAAGGCGAGGCACATGCCCATCACATGTTAGGGAAGCACCCAACTAGGTGCAACGAAGGTCCATCACCGCCAATTTTCAGGGACACAGTAATGGTGACCCACTTAAAAATGCTGCCTGACAACCTGGCGGTGAACCCCTGATTGTCTGTCTTTTAATAAGATTGCAGTGTAAAGCATGGTGGTGAGCCTCAGTATGACTTTTTAGATGGAGATTGCATGTGGTCACGTACTCCCTGGAACCCCATAGTCACCCCTTCTCTGATGTGCTACCCCAGAACATTCTCTGCCCCAATTCGCAAGACCTTTTGCAGTCTCCGTGTGCTGAGAGTGGGGATTTACCAGTGTTGTCTGAGGAGGTAGTGGACAATGGCGAGACACAGGTGTCGGGGGGGTGAGTTAGTATTATGGGAAGCAAGTTACAGTGGGGACTCCTTGGGGGGACTTTCTCATGATGGGACAGATTCAATTGTGTTTAGAAAGGCTGATGGGCTTCCGTCAGCACTGTGTGTATAGAACCCCATGGCCTTTCATAAAAATAGTCTGGCGATGACCCCAAGGCAATTTTCAGGGACACGGTAATGGTGACCCACTTAAAAATGCTGCCTGACAACCTGGCGGTGAACCTCTGATTGTCTGTCTTTCAATAAGATTGCAGTGTAAAGCATGGTGGTGAGCCTCAGTAATAAGATTGCAGTGTAAAGCATGGTGGTGAGCCTCAGTATGACTTTTTGGATGGAGATTGCATGTGGTCACGTACTCCCTGGAACCCCATAGTCACCACTTCTCTGATGTGCTACCCCAGAACATTCTCTGCCCCAATTCGCAAGACCTTTTGAAGTCTCCATGTGCTGACAGTGGGGATTTACTAGTGTTGTCTGAGGAGGTGGTGTACAATGGCGAGACACAGGTGTCGGGGGGTGAGGTAGTTGAAAGTGAAGCAAGTTACAGTGGGGACTCCTTGGGGGGACTTTCTCATGATGGGACATATTCAACTTGGGTGGATCAGGCACAGGAACAGATCAATTTTTTTTTTCGTGATTATTTAACTTTTATTTAGCACAAATAACCACAGAGATATTTATTCGTTCTCTTCGCTGTGCAGTCTGGCGTTGGGGTTCGGCACTTTGATGGCGAGCTGTGCCGCTCTCTCCACAATGGTCTTTCGGTTCTTTGAGGAGACGTTGAGGAGATCAGAGAAATTCAGTGAATGACGACGCAGGACCCCAACTTACAAATTTAGCATCAACCGGTACAGTCGTAAATTATGAGCTTGATCAAGTGTGGCATGTGTTCTATGTATTCTTCTCAGTTTAATACCGTATATGGCAGCTATCAGGAAAAATAGTTTGGAGAGAGAGAAAGATAGAAAAAAGACGTAAATTGTTTGGAGAGAGGGCCTGTAGGTGGACCTCCGGAAAAATTGTTTGGAGAGAGGGCCTGTAGGTGGACCTCCGGAAAAATTGTTTGGAGAGAGGGCCTGTAGGTGGACCTCCGGAAAAATTGTTTGGAGAGAGGGCCTGTAGGTGGACCTCCGGAAAAATTGTTTGGAGAAAGGGCCTGTAGGTGGACCTCTGGAAAAATTGTTAGAAGAGAGGTCCTGTAGGGGGCCCTCCTGAAAAATTGTGGTAAAAGAGTGCCAGTTGGACCTCTAAAAAATGGCGTTTTTTTGGTCAGCGTTAGGCAAAGACGATATGGAGGAGGAGGAGGAGTAGGAGGAGTAGAGAAGAGGAATCGGATACATAAGTTATTTAAATCTTTAGCTGCTTTCCCCCGGAGGAGATTTGAATTCCGGTGAAATCCAGGCTTTGTTCATTTTAATAAGCGTCAGCCTGTCAGCGCTGTCAGTTGACAGGTGTGTACGCTTATCGGTGATGACGCCACCAGCTGCACTAAATACCCGCTCTGACAACACGCTAGCGGCAGGGCAGGCCAGCACCTCCAAGGCTTACAGCGCAAGTTCAGGACACGTGTCCAGCTTTGAAACCCAGTAGTTACGCTACGCTACGGACATTGGTATAGTCAGCTAGGTACTCCCTCACCATCTTTCTGTACAGCTCCCCCCTACTCTGCCTAGACTGGGGACAGGTGACAGTGTCTTGCTGGGGTGACATAAAACTGGCAAAGGCCTTGGAGAGAGTTCCCCTGTCAGTGCTGGACAAGCTGCCTGCTCGCCTACTCTCCCCCGCTACTTGGCCCACAGAACCATGCCCTCTGCCGCTAGCATCGTCAGATGGGAAGGATTGTTTCAGCTTGTGCACCAGGGCCTGTTGATATCTATTCACTCTCATACTCATTTCCTCTGCAGGGATGAGAGTGGAAAGGTTCTGATTGTACCGTGGGTCCAGGAGAGTGAACACCCAGTAATCGGTGTTTGAAAAAATGCTTCTAACACGAGGGTCACGGGATAGGCAGCCTAACATGAAGTCTGCCATGTGCGCCAGAGTCCAAACACGTAAGAATTCCCTCTCCTCACAGGCCTGACTCTCCATTTCCTCCTCCTCCTCCTCCTCCAAGTCCTCCTCTTCAGCCCATACACGCTCAAGAGTTAAGGACTGAGCACTGGTACCCTCTTCTGTCTCGCCGACATTCTCCTCCTCTTCCTCCTCATCCCCTTCCTCCGATACGCGCTGAGAAACAGACCGGAGGGTGCTCTGGCTATCAAGCGACGTATCTTCCTCCACCGTCTCTTGTGGCAAGCGCAAAGCATCCGACTTGATGCTGAGCAGTGAGTTTTTCAACAGGCAAAGCAGCGGGATGGTGAGGCTGATAATGGCGGCATCGCCGCTGACCATCTGTGTTCACTCCTCAAAGTTGCTCAACACCTGGCACATATCAGACATCCACGTCCACTCCTCATTGTAGACTTGAGGAATCTGAGTGACCTGACTACCAGTTCTGGTGGAAGTTGACATCTGGCAGTCTACAATCGATCTGCGCTGCTGGTAAACTCTGGATAACATGTTTAATGTGGAATTCCATCTCGTGGGCACGTCGCACAACAGTCGGTGAGCGGGCAGTTGTAGGCGGCGCTGTGCTGCCCTGAGAGTGGCAGCATCTGTGCTCGACTTGCGGAAATGCGCATAGATGTGGCGCCCCTTGGTGAGCAAATCAGACAGATTGGGGTATGTCTTGAGGAACCGCTGAACTATTAGATTGAACACGTGGGCCAGGCATGGCACATGTGTCAGTCTGCCGAGTTACAGAGTTGCCACCAGGTTACGCCCGTTGTCACACACAACCATGCCTGGCTTGAGGTTCAGCGGTGCCAGCCACACATCGGTCTGCGCCGTGATGCCCTGTAACAGCTCTTGGGCGGTGTGCCTTTTGTCACCTAAGCTCAGCAGTTTGAGCACCGCCTGCTGGCGCTTACCCACGGCACTGCTGCTGCGCCTAGAGCTACCGACTGAAGGCGCCGTGCCCACGGATGGTAATTCGGTGGAGGAGGAGGAGGGGTCGGAGAAGGAGGAGGCATAGTACGTCTGAGAGACCGTGACTGAGGTAGGCCCCGCAATCCTCGGTGTGGGCAGTACATGAGCGGCCCCAGGGTCAGTCTCGGTCTCAGCCTCCACCAAGTTAACCCAATGTGCCGTCAGTGAGATATAGTGTCCCTGCCCGGCAGCACTTGTCCACGTGTCCGTGGTTAGATGGACCTTCTCAGAAACAGCGTTGGTCAGGGCACGGATAATGTTCTCTGACACGTGCTGGTGTAGGGCTGGGACGGCACATCGGGAAAAATAGTGGCGGCTGGGGACCGAATACCGAGGGGAAGCCACCGCCATGAGATTGCAAAAGGACGTTGAGGGCTTGGGCATGTGGGTGGGTGGAACTGTATTTCCTCTTGCGCTCCAGCGTCTGCTGTAAAGACAGCTGAACGCT
>ONZH01010032.1:0-22684 GCA_900303285.1 Rhinella marina | reverse complement strand
CAATTGTTCATGTCGTGGGACTCCTACTCCCACTCATAAAGCCTAAGCACTAAGTAAAAGGGCTCTCCAATACACCCTTTATTACACATAAAGGAGGGTATGAGACAAATCCTAGAAAAATTATGAATGAAGGCCTGGTGCTGACACTCAAAAACATTCAGAGCGAGTTCCTGCTGCTGACCTGGCCGTGTAAAACATTAGGGGTGAGGGCCTGCTGCTGAGCTGACCCTCTAAAACATTAGGGGCGAGTGTCTGTGACGGTCAGATCAGCAACAGGCACTCGCCCCTAATTTTTTACATGGTCAGATCACCAGCATGCCCTCGCCCCTAATTTTTTAGACGGTCAGATCAGCAGCAGACCCTCGCCCCTAATTTTTTAGATGGTCAGATTAGCAGCAGGCACTCGCCACTAATATTTTAGAGGGTCAGCTCAACAGCAGACTCTCACCCCTAATGATCAGAGTGAGGAAGTGGAAGAGGAGGTGGTGGACGATGAAATCACTGACCCAACCTGGGAAGGTGGCAAGCCGAGCAAGGACAGCAGTACAGAGGGGGAGGGATCCGCAGCACCACAACAGGCTGGTAGAGGCAGTGGGGTGGCAAAAGATAGAAGGCAGGCCACACAAAACAGGCCTACAACTGTTCTCCGGAACACCCCCTTGCGGCAATCTCCCTTGCCAAGGGGTAGGTGTTCCGCAGTCTGGCACCTTTTTGAGGAAAGTGTGGATGATAACAGAATTGTCATTTGAAACCTGTGCCGTACCATGATCTGCCACATGGCACCAAAGCACCCTTTCAGCACCCAAACGCCTGGGTCCACAATGGTTGTCTGCAGGTCACACCACTGCCTCCTCTTCCCCTTTGTTACGTGCTGGCCAATCCCCTGTCCAAGACGCAGGCCCAGATGCCTCCCGCCCTGCACCTGGACCTTCACAAGCACCATTAGCGAGCACATCCACTTCTGTGTCCCAGCGCAGCGTACAGATGTCCATACCCCAGGCCTTTGAATGAAAGCGCAAATACCCAGCCACCCACCCACAGGCCATAGCACAAAATGCACAACTTTCCAAATTGCTGGACCTGGAAATCTTGCTGTTTAGGCTTGTGGACACTGAGACTTTTCACAGCCTGATGACGGCGGCTGTCTCTCGTTACTCAGTACCTAGCCGCCACTATTTCTCCCGGTGTGCCGTCCCTGCCTTCCACCAGCATGTGTCCCGTAACATAACCCGTGCCCTGACCAACACAGTTACTGGGAAGGTCCACTTAATGACTGAGATCCAAGTACCTTCGAGACTCTGAAGATTACCATCTTAAAAAGGTGTATAGATGGCAATGGCAGGATTCCAATTCCTCCGCTCCATTTTCTTCATACATGGATTATGCCTCTTCCTCATCGGGCAGCGACCGTTCTACACAACGACGCCCAAACCGTTTTTTTCAGCGGAGAGGCCAACGCAACCGACGACGCCAACTAGGACCCGCCGGGGAAGAGGCTCCACCCATATTACACCTCAGCGGGATCCAGACCCGATCGCAGTCCCGGACTTGGTAATAAATATTTCCTCACGTTCTTTATCACCTGTTGAACATACCGTTCTATGTAAAGGATTGTCATTTTGTCCAAATAATTATTTTCAATGTTTTGCATTTGAACAAGAACTACAGCGTTTCTATCGCTCTTTACGACTTAAAGTACATTTTGCTCAAAGCGATTGTGTTATGCAATCGCAGGTTACGGCCTCATCTACATTGTGCATTAGCAATTTGGGCCTTAGAAACCGTAGTTCTTTTATGCCTCCTAAGTCTTACCATGGTATTGAAGCATTCATTAACACTGTAGATAGGGACATTCATTCTGTCCTAGATGACTATAAGAAAGGTGTTTTCCCCTCTACATCGAATCTTACCAATGTTGAACGACAAGCTATCCGCAGTTTACAAACAGATAAAACAATAACTATAAAACAAGCGGACAAAGGAGGAGCTATAGTCATTATGGACACTTCCTACTATCTACATGAAGTACACAGACAATTATCTGATACCTCCACTTATTCTCTTGCACAAACCAATCCCACTTTCAGGATTAAGGAGTGCATTACTGATCTCCTAGATAGACATCTCACATTGGGCACTATCGATCATCACACTTCCACTTTTTTACGTAATGAATACCCCATCACTCCTGTTTTTTATATTTTACCGAAAATTCATAAAAATCTCAATAAACCTCCAGGACGCCCTATTGTGGCATCCACGGACTCTATTCTAGCACCTTTGTCCATATTCTTAGAAAAAATACTTACCCCTATTGTTAAGCTTACCAAGTCCTTTCTTCTTGATACTTCAGATTTCCTGCAATTAATTAGGTCCTTACAGTACATTCCCCCACATTCTCTTCTTATTACCTTGGATGTAAATAGTTTATATACTTCCATATCCCACACACAGGGGATCCTTGCGGTTCAATCATTTTTATCTACATCTTCTTTGACAACAACAGAACAGTCGTTCTGTCTTGAATTACTTGAATTGGTTCTACATAATAATTTTTTCATGTTTGGAGACAATTATTATGTACAGAAACGGGGGACGGCCATGGGGGCGAATATGGCCCCCCCTTATGCAAATCTGTATATGGCCAAATACGAGGACGATCATGTATACACTCACCCATTATTCCAACAACATGCATTGGTATGGCGTCGTTATATCGACGACGTCTTTTGTATTTGGTCTGGAGACATAGATTCATTTTATTCATTTTATTCAGATTTAAATGGTATTGATCCTGATCTCCAATTTACTGCTCATACTGATTTTCAAGCAATTAGCTTTCTAGATACCATGGTAGTGAAGGACAATACAGGTACCTTAAGTACAGATATTTATTCTAAATCTACAGACCGCAATGCCCTTTTATTGTTTTCTAGTTGTCATCCTAGATATACCAAGACCTCTTTACCACGATCACAGTTTTCCAGAGTGAACCGTATTGTTAGTGACCCTGCCACTAAACAAAAACGGATGACTGAGATGTCACAAAAATTCTCGGGACGTGGATATCCCTGTACACTCCTTGAGAAGGAATTGAATCGTTTTAAACACAAACCATATTCCAAAAGCTATAGGGACCCAAGTCCTCGTATTCCTTTTGTAGTGACATACCATCCAATTGTACCGAGAATACAACAAGCCATAAATAAAAATTGGACTATATTACATCGCTTATATCCTGATATACCGGAATTTACTGCGCCATTACGTGTATGCTATAAACGGCCAAAAAATATCCGTGACATACTTGTTAAAGCAGATGTAGGCCCACTTAAATCTTCTCCTAGGCAATTGACATTTTCTTCTCCCAAAAAAGGTACGTTCCCTTGTCTCAATTGCTCACAATGTACACATGTTACTAAGGGTAATACATTTACGCATCCACATTCGGGGAAAATTTATAATATCAATGGCTTTTTTACCTGCACTACTACATTTGTCATCTATCTTATTAAGTGTCCATGCGGTCTCGCATACATTGGGGAGACTTCCCAGTGTGTGCGGGACCGCATTTGTAAACACAAGTCCGATATTAGATGCAATAAGATTGATTTGCCCATCCCTCATCATTTTGTTGCAGCTAAACATAATATTAGCCAACTTAGGTTCCAAGTAATTGATTATATCCCCCCATTACGCAGAGGAGGCAATCGCAAATTGCTACTCCTCAGGAGGGAGGCATATTGGATCCATGAGCTTAGGACTCTCCATCCTGCAGGCTTGAATCGGGACTTTGAGTTTCATTTTTGACTATTTGGGTATGTTATTTTGGTCGAGTGGTATTGATTCCCTTTCTGATTTCAGATTCTGGTTAGAAAAATTCTTCCCTTTTTTTCTTGTTTTTCCCTTTTCTTTCTCTTATTCTTAAGTTCTATACTATTATATTCTAGATGACACCATTGTGACAACTGAGACTAGAATAAACAAAGGTAATTGGTTCCATGTGTGTAATTAACATACTGTGTCTTTGTGAATACATTCTGTAGATTACTCTTTCTAACATCTACATGTAGTTTTGATGGCATGTATTTTTGTTCTATATACATATGTGCTTTCTAAGTACTGGTTTTGCCTTGTTTCTAACATGTAGTATAGTAATCCAAGTGATTTTTTGATTTAGGGTAACGACATATTGTGGGCAAATGTTAGTTCTTTGCCCACTTCTGTAGTGCGCATGCGCACGCTCTTGACGCTCGGCCAGCTGACCAGTGATGTCACTGGTTAGACGTGCGCGAAATCCTGTATAAATATAGCGTCCGTGCCTCAGTCTAGCACGGACGCTTAATCCTTTGCTCCCACTTACACCAACGGTATGTACCACAATATTACTAATGTCTGCTGATCTTGTTGTCCTGTTGTCATGGATCTTACTATTGCCGTCTTTGCTACCAGTTTAGGTTGTTGGACACTGACGGTGTCTGACAACACTATATGCATTATGTTTGTACTGTGTCTGTCTATACAACAGTGCGGCCTCTATACAACCTGGCTATGACTTAAAGGTTTTTTACTGAGTGCACTAGATGGGTGGCTTCCTTTTTTGAGGCCCCTATTGTATATTATATTCTAGTTACATATTTTATAGCTATGACCTAGCCTCGTTGTATTTATTTATGTCAACTACTAAAAAGCATGAGAAGCCTAGCTATGACATGTAATTGATTTATATTATCTCTTACGTGGATCTGAGTGTGTTACACTATAGAAGTGATAAGAACATAAATCTAGGTACTGATATGTGTTTATTACGTACTAATACTTGTTGTGTTTGTATTAACTCTCTTGTTATTTGTGTATTAACATATGTTTTGTATGTATGTAATTTTTAGGCCGTGATCAAGGTCCGGGAGGACCGAAACGTTGGCCTTATGTGTCTATATGTGGTAACCTAACCTTAATAAAGCGTTCCGATGTTCATAAGTTAATAAGTTTTGGAGTGCCGTGATTTTACTTTTCACTTAATGACTGACACATGGATAAGTACTTTTGGCCAGGGACGCTACAATTCCCTGACGGCACACTGGGTAAACGTTGAGTCGTACCCTGGGATGGCACAGGTTCTACCAACGCCAAGGATTGCGGGCCCTACTTCCATCAGGATTTCCGCCACCACCTACATTAGCGGCTGCAACCCCTCCTTCTCCTCCACCACCTCCTCCGCCACTTCCACCTCAGAATTCTCATCTTGCAGCACCAGTCAGCCATCAGTCAGTAGCTGGAAGCAGTGTAGCACAGCAGTCGGGAAGCGGCAACAGGCTGTGCTGACACTTATTTGCTTACGTGACAAACAGCACACTGCCACAGAGCTGTGCACGGTATAAGGGATCAGGCTGAGCTGTGGCTCTCGCCACTCAACCTACAACCAAGCATGGTTGTGTCTGATAATGGCCGCAACTTGGTGGCGGCTTTGGAGCTCGGCAAGCTCACACACATACCATGCCTGGCCCACGTCTTCAACTTAGTGGTTCAGCGGTTTCTCAAAACCTACCCCAATTTGCCTGATCTGCTGGTGAAGGTGTGCCGCCTGTGTGCCCATTTCTAAAAATCACCTACAGCTTCCGCCGGTCTGGCAACGCTGCAGCAGTGCTTGCACTTGCCAGCTCACCGACTGCTGTGCGACCTGAGCACACGATGGAACTCCACGTTCCACATGTTGGGCAGGCTTTGTGAGCAGCAGAGGGCAGTAGTGGAATACCAGCTGCAACACGGTCGTCACCTTTCCAGGTAGATTCCACATTTCACAAGCGACGAGTGGGCATGGATGTCTGACCTCTGTGAGGTTTTATGCAACTTTGATGAATCTACACAGATGGTGAGCGGCGATAGCGCTATTATCAGCGTAACCATCCCACTTCTATGTCTACTGAAACGTTCACTGCTCACAATGAAGGCAGATGCTTTGCATGTGGAAGAGGTAGAAATGGGGGAAAACACTACACAGGGTGATAGACAGACCACCCTTGGTTCGTCTTCTCAGTGTGAATTGGAGGAGGAGGAGCAGGATACTGTTTCACCCCGCTACAGAGGGTAGTACCCATAGCAGGTTTACTCCATCTCTTAGGCGTGGATGGGCCGAAGAGGAGGAAAAGGACGAGGATATTGAGAGTCATCCTCCTGGTGAGGAGAGCGAAGCCTTCTCTGTTGGGACTCTGGCACACATGGCTGACTTCATGCTATGCTGCCTTTCCTGTGATCCTCGCGTTATACGCATTTTAGCCAACACCGATTACTGGTTGTTCACCCTTCTCGACCCCCGCTACAAAGAGAACTTATCTCTTATTCCTGTGGTGGAGAGGACTAGCAAACTGGTGCAATACCAGAAGGACCTTGTGGAAAAATTGCTCCAAAAATTTCCAGCTGACAACGCTGGCGGCAGAGTACGTAGTTCCTTGGGCACCCGAGGAGGGGAGACGAGGGGAACACACAGCAATTCCAACAGAGGCAGGGCGACACTCTCCAAGGCCTGGGACAGTTTCATGACACTTCACCAGCACCCTTACCCTGATGAGCGGCCTAGTGTCACAAGGAGGGAAAAGTTGGAAGATGGTGAAGGAGTACCTAGCTGACCGTGTCAACATCCTTAGTGAACCCTCTGTGCCTTATAGTTATTGGGTGTATAAGCTGGACACGTGGCATGAACTGGCGCTCTACGCCTTGGAGGTGCTGGCCTGTCTGCCGCCAGCGTTTTTTCGGAGCGGTTATTTAGTGCCGCTGGGGGCATAATAACTGATAAGCGCATCCGTCTGTCAACTGAAAATGCTGACAGGTTGACGCTAATCAAAATGAACAAGACCTGGATTGCCCCTGACTTTGTTACCCCACCAGAGGAAAGCGGCTGAGCATAAAGGAACTTTAAATGTGGCTTTTAGGGTGTATTGAATACACTGTATTCCCATGCACCCCTTGCTCTACTCGTCTTCTTACTCCATCATATCGAACTGCATATTAGGCTTCTGTCGCCTTTCAATTTTTAAGAGGGTCACCAGCAGGCCCTCACCAACAATTTTTTAGAGGGTCACCAGCAGGCCCTCACCCATAATTTTTTAGACGGTCAGATCAGCAGCAGACCCTCGCCCCTAATTTTTTCGACGGTCAGATCAGCAGCAGGTCCTCGCCCCTAATTTTTTTACCTAAAAAATTTACCTCACTCTGGTCCTCTTCCTGACATGTTGACCTAACAAGAACCTGACTTAACTGTGTCTCATCCTCATCATCAACCTCTTGAGACACTAATTGCCGTTCCCCACCGTCATCTTCTTCAGACTCTGGATGCTCATGAGTTTGGGAATAAGGGCAAAACATCTCCTCATGTCCCTCTTCAAGCGGGCTTGGCGAGAGGCCCAAATCAAGGAACAGCGATGAAAAAAGCTCCTCGAAATATCTGAGTGTGGGATCAGTGGTTTGCCCAGACTCTCCATGGTGGGAGGAAGAAACAGAAAAACTAGCCATGCCTAGCCAATTTCTATCCCTACACTATCTGTCCCTCCTTGCGCAAACGTTTTACAGCAGACTCTGCGCAGGTAGTGTCGCCTTGATTAGTGGCAGAAAAAAAATACACTGGATGTCAGGTATTTAGGACACACAAACATTATACAGCAGACGCTGCACAGGTGGTGTTAAGATCAGGCAAATTTGCGCAATTCTTGCCCCCCAATAAAAAATATATTGCAGCCAGATGGAACACTAGTTTCAATAAATCTCACCCTGCCTAACAAATTCCTATCCCTACACTATCTATGTAGGGATAGCAGCAGCAGCTCTCCCTGACTAAGACTGAGCCAGGTTACATTTCAACGGGTGCTATATAGCACCCAATGACACGTTCCCGGCCAGCCAATCACTGTAATGCCAGTAGCCAATATGACTACGGCATTACAGTGAACGCCAGTACCTCCCCGCACGCTGATTGGCTGCGTAGCAGCCAAGAAAGGTGCAGGGAGGGGACTCCAGCACGGCGAACACCGCGCTGTGCCGAGCATAGCCATGCTTGACCGAATATAGTGTTCGGCTGAGCATGCTCGCCCAACACTAGTGCTCAGGTCTCTCAGGATGTAAAAGAAAAAATAGCAAAGTGTGATTATGTCTATGTGGTCTTTTATTGGTGATCGATAAAGTGACCATTGATAAGGAGAAATGGGTTGAGAAATCAGATGATAAGCGGCTAGGTGGCTAAGACATTTGGCAACTGGTTACAAGCTTTTTCTATTTCAGCAACAATTTATAGTCACCAGCACTCAGACAAAGCTTGGGAACTATTTGCGTGTATTGATACTATCTATTTAGCTCCCAAGTTACATGGTGGTTCAGCTGGTGGTAATACAATGAGAAGTTCACACATCGTTTGGCTTTAAGGCCTGAAGTTGGTGGGGCTTCCAAGGACATGTTGTCTGGATTTAGCTAATGTTGACTCCACGGCCTTCCGCCTCGTCCTATCAGGCCCTTTTGGGGGTAGCTACGGACCTGCGCCAGGAGGACCCTGTCCTGGAACATGTAGGCATTTCAAGGAGGAACACTATTGCTTCTTTGCCTCTTGCGTGCTTCAAAGAAGCTACTTTCTCAGCCAGAACAGTTCCTACCATAGTGGAGGACCCCAGTGAAAGTGCAAAGAATGCGGTAGTGGTATCCCAAGTGACATGAGGCCTTCAGTCTTCTTAAAGGTTTTGAGGTTTCTGGATTCCTCATTTTCCTCATCAGACTCTTGCTTTCACAAGGATCACCCTGGGTGGCACAGGGGAAAGTAGATGAGGTGGTTCTGGGTCGTATGGCCGATCCTTTTTGAGGAGCTTCCATTCCCTAATCTGCAGAAATCCATCATTGGTGTGATACCAAAAAAAGAACCATTAGTCCTTTCCAGAAGTGGACTCCATTAATGATGCAATCAAGAGGAGACAGCTGTTTTTTATACATTATTTGATGCAGCGTTATGCTTAATTGTGAGATTCCTTCCATCTACCTGCACGTTTTTTTCTATTTCAACATGTCCCTCCCTATGGGTTGCTTCATTTCTTGTCATTATATTGAAATGTTTACTTGTTTTCTAGAGGGGGGAACTGGTTATGTCTTGGTTGCGCAATATCTGGAAAACTTCCTGTTTATAGGTCCAGACAAGTTGGAAGTTTTCCCCTACGGCGCTGGCTGCGTTTGCCCTAAGTTACTAAAAAACGAAGGCTCCACGTGTTGCCTCTACTTTCTAGGTATCAACATCATCACAGAGAGGGGTTTGCTTAGGTTGCCACGGGATAATCTGGTGTGTTTGCGCACTGATGTACTGATGATAGGTCAGCTATCGTTAACCTGCCATATTTTTCCAATGGAGACGTGTTTTTTGCGGCGCTGGGTGATGGCGATGGCAGGTGTGCGTCAACCTCATCATTTTCAACATTGAAGGATGACCTTTGGGTTTGATTGCAATCACGCTCATACTGGCCCACAGGGGTACAGGTGAATCCAGCAGTGGGCCGCTGAGCGAGGTGGGCTCCTAGTCTCCCACCCCCTGCACAAGTGGCACATAACACAATAGACTTACTGCACTACATACATGTATTCAGCGTACAGCACCTCAACCAGCCTATGTTCATATAAAAAACTTGGTAAATTATTAAAGAAACTACCCAGTTTATTATTATAGACATGATCAGAGCTGAGATGACTTCTAAGTATAGAGGAAAGCTACCCAGTGTCCTCTTTTCCCCAGGGCCTACCTTCTGAAAGTTGCTGCAGGGACCCCATATTCAATCATCAGGTAGCATCTTGCTGCTCTGTGAGCAGGAAATATTTCAATGTATACATATGGTGGGACACCAAAATAAATTTACTGTTGGGCCCTAGGCACCCCAGTCCGACAGTGGCTGCAATATTTGCACATTTATGACAGTGTTTCTTGTTTCCCCGAACCGGAATAACCGAAGTGATACCTTACACCTCTTCATAGATGCAACCGGTTCCTTCGGTTCCACGACTTTCAGGAACCATTGGTCGGTGTCTCATTGGTCTCTGGATTGGTTAAGTTGAGGTTTAACGAAAAACCTAACTTTGTTTTCCGATCGTTATGGCTATTGAATTGTGGGGCCCTCTGATGAAAAACAAATGTATTCAATTTTGGTCAAACAGTGAAGAGGCAGTTATGGCAATAAATAAGCTTACTTCACATTCTCTGCCGGTATTGGCGCTGTTACGTCAACTTGTTTTAACTTTTTTTGTTGCATAACATTGTTTTTAAGGCATCTCACGTGCCAGGTTGTAGTGGCTAACACTCTTTCTCATTTGCAGTTTTATCATCTCAGGGAGCCTCAGCCAACTGTGGACCAGGTGGGCTTTCCATGCCCTCCATTTCTGTGGCATCTGCCGCTTTAGACATAGAATGCCATGGCACCTTCCACCTGGTTCAGTTATGGTAAGGCATGGTTAGAATGGTTGACCTTTACAGAGGTTGACGCATCGTTAACCACTGACTACTGCCCTCAGGCCTATCATATTTGGGTTATCTTCACGACACGGGGAGTTCGTGGAGAGGTAGACAATGAGAAAAAGAAGTATGAGCAGGAGAATAAGTAGCTGTTGATGATGATGATGACACGGACACTGTACTGTACTGCTTGGAGATGTAGCCTGACTGCCAGAAGAAGACCAGGACAAAGAACAGTCTTGTTCTTCAATATCAGTAAACCACAGTACTCTTCATTCAGTGCAGTATTTATTTTATTTCATCATACATAGCACCAAACAGTGACGTTTCAACTCAGATGAGTCAAAACATCACTGTGTTTCAGTGGGCAAGTAGCTCCAACCTCCTGTCTACCACTTTCAGCTGACATCTACCCAGGTGGAGGGGCCTAAGGCCTAACTGTCTCATAGGCCAAACGCAGATTCACTGGGCACTGCTCACAGACTGTCTGCGCTCTCCCTTTTATTAATCCAAGACAATTCAAGCAGGTTCTGACTGGGAATAGTTGAACTGACTCTCTAAAACATGATACCTGAACACTGTACTGATCCTGTGCTGCCTGCCCTAACCTTTGGACTGTTTCACAGATTTGCATGAACTCTGCCTGTCCGACCTTGGCCTGTTACAGACTACAAGTTTTGTCCGATCCCTCTGTGTTGTCAACCACACAGGGATTAACTCAGGAGGCAGCAGCCTGACGGCTCCCCTGCAGCGAAGTCTAGATCCCTATATAGAGGTTAAAGGGTGAATACAGGATAATGCCCTTAGGATTAACCCGAAGTCAAAACGGTTGGTTAACACAGTGGTTCCACAGCCACTACCCGTAACACCTCCATATATATCCTGTGCTCTATAAAGCCATCTAGTGGTCAGAACTTAATAGTACAATTCAATAATATTCAGCATAACATATGTACAGTCAATCAGTGAAACAACAAAACAAGGCTCTTTTATGTGAAGAGGGAGTATAGGTTTACTCCCTTAAACATATATTTAACACAGGCATGACTATCACTCCATGGATGAATAAACTTATACCAGAGATGGCTGAGTGCAGGACACCAAGGTATTCCACCATCAGAGCTGCACTAGCTACTACTGTATCAATTATAAACTGGTCCAAACCGGAGGTCAGCAGTTGACTTTACTGTTCCATGTAACGGCAGAACAAAAAAAAATTCTTGCAGGGTTGACGAGTAATTGTGTTCGAGTGCCATTTGCTCTGTCATCATTAACTTTTATGTACTACTTATTTCTACTGCATGTTGTATCCAAGAATAAGGGTAAATTTAAAAAATCCTTTGGAAGTTTGGAATGTTAATTAAATTATGTTTTGGCTGCCCCTAAGACCCTTTTACTAGACTTAAACCAGTAATTTCCCCAATACGTAAAAAAAAATTTCATCACCTCTTGGTAAATCAGCACTAGAGATTTGTTAAAATAATTGCGTATCTATTGTAGGGCCAGTGGTAAGCAAAGGGATCTTGCCAACTGGGAATGTACAGTTTATTTAATGCTTCATAGCTGGTTTATGGGTAGCAGGGGAGGGTGGTTTACCACTTTCTCTCTGTCGTGCATGTACACTTGACCATCATCGCATCTCTCTATTTTGGGTAAGTCTCAACTTTGCTACAAAGTTCTACTAATCAGCTTATGCCAAGGTTAACCATGCAGTATAAACTAACCTCTGCCACATTTAGAAAATCCACAGATATTTGAATATGCACTTGCTATTAATTGCTCTTGCCATTTAAACCTCAGTGACTAACCTTTTACAGGTATGAAAATTTTATGAATTTAAATTAGCAGTATGTATTTACATCAGACAAGTGGCATAATTACAGTGCTGGCCAAAAGTTTGAGACTGACACAAAGTTTGCTGCTTCAGTGTTTTTAGATCTTTGGCAGATGTTTCTATGGTATGCTGAAGTATGCTTTTTTATAAGTTTTTTGTGTTTCAATCTTTTATTACATTTTCCAAAAATAATTATAATAAAAAAATCCTGGACTTTCTGTAGCAACTCTGGTGTGAATAGGATAGCCAATACATATCACAAAGGATCCCAGGTCAGCCAATCTCACGTTCAGGTTGTACTATTAATTATAGCAAACAAATAAATCTACAATATCATATTTGCATCAAACAGAGTAGATGTTCTTTCACTGACTTGAGAAGTCTGGGAAAAACATATATAAGAAAACAAGAACAAAGAAAGAAAGAAAAGAACATCTATATATTTTTTCAGCAAATATTTGTCTTCTGTGAAGAAATGAAGTAGACGACTGAAAGGGTTTCCCATGGCGTGCGGACACTCCCAGTTAGGAACCATTAACTAACTACTGACTGATCCAAAACACGCTTCTAGAACCAGGTTGTGAGTTTATAAAAATTCCTTAAAGTCAGGGTGTGTAAGAATTACAATAAAGCTTTCCAGGCTTTTCAAAAAATTTCTCAGTGTTTTTCTTTCTTGGAGGCCACCGCTGCTCATTCCATCTTCATGATGAACAATAACTTTTCTAGAAACCACTTGAATGAAGGTGCCCCTGGTTGTATCCACATGTAAAATAGTTTTGACCCCTGTTACAGTTAACATATGGAGAAGTTTCCTGCTACCAGGAGTGCAGGGGAAGTCAAGCTTGACCACATATCCAAGTATTGTTCAGGTAGGATTCAGTGCAACATATGGAACAAAGTGTGCGGAAGGTAAGGTCGAGATGACATGGAAGTGTTCATAGTATTAGTAAAGGATTACATTAGTCCAGTATAGGTGGGACAGTAGTTTAAAGATATAAATCACCAAATAAGATACAGTGAATTTAGGATGGTTTTGGTGATTCAGGGCATAAATAATTAGAAGTGTGTAGGGAAATTGGTTATCCTGACTGAGAGTAGGAGATACCTCTTTCACCAGCCCGCCATCTCTTGCAAAAAGACAACATCTGGCTTAAGATGTTTTAAATGTGTTAGAATTTTATTATGTTTAATGGGGGTATGGAGGTCTGACATATTCCAGAAGAGGAGCCAAAAGTCAGAAGTTAGAGGATGTGGAGTAGCCACAGTGTTAAGTGTTATATGTGATAGCCTTAAACCTCACATGGCAAGCTGCAATTGTTCCAGCGAGCAACAAGGAGTGAAGGGGGTAGAGTTATGTGATCAGAAGGTCCAATGCGTCATCCCACAAAATCTAAGGGTGAACAGAAGAAAGAAAAATACAGAGTGACACAGCTAAACAAAAATAGAAGAAAAGTTCCTGCACTCCAAAGATTGCTTAAATCAAGAAGTTTTTATTTTTTATATGCGCTTTAGATAACAGCAGTGTTCAGAGAACGTTTTCAGCAATATAGCCTTTTTCAATATGCTGTGGAGGTATATGTATATACATGTGAGTGTTTGCAATTAAAGCAAAAATGTCATAAGAGTACAAAATAAAATAAAGGTTATATTATATTGACATAAATGTCTGCTGAAATACAGAAGACACCAGGTTACATCACCTCGGAGTTTCAATATACAGTATAATGTTTGTATCATGACTTGGAATAACTTAATAAGGCCTATGATATAACAGTTTAGAGTAGACGTCAAAGGTTAGGACTGCAGCTGGCTATAACACATATAAAGTATAGACTGGAAATATAGATGAACAACTCAAATTATATATCAATGATCCACAAGTAAGCTCAGTAACATAATTCAAATATGCTAATGAAATGGAGAAGGAAAATGGATGCCATGATGTGAGAGTGTGGCCCAGATGGACTGAGAGAGAGAGACTGTACACTGTACTTTGGTACTCCTACTACCTTCCATTCTGATACATTCTCTCTCTCTCAGTCCATCTGGGCCACACTCTCACATCATGGCATCCATTTCCAGTCTATATTTTATACGTGTTATAGCCAGCTGCAGTCCTAACCTTTGACGTCTACTCTAAACTGTTATATCATAGGCCTTATTAAGTTATTCCAAGTCATGATACAAACATTATACTGTATATTGAAACTCCGAGGTGATGTAACCTGGTGTCTTCTGTATTTCAGCAGACATTTATGTCAATATAATATAACCTTTATTTTATTTTGTACTCTTATGACATTTTTGCTTTGATTGCAAATACTCACATGTATATACATATACCTCCACAGCATATTGAAAAAGGCTATATTGCCGAAAATGTTCTCTGAACACTGCTGTTATCTAAAGCGCACATAAAAAAATAAAAACTTCTTGATTTAAGCAATCTTTGGAGTGCAGGAACTTTTCTTCCATTGATATATTTGGCGTGGGAACCATTTCCTGCTTCTACTCCTACACCTCCTTGAGTGTGACCTGACCTGTCAAAAGAACAAAACAAAAAAACATAACATATTAGAACTGGGCCATTGGCATGATGGCCTATTTAAAGAGGCTCTGTCACTAGGTTGTAACCTATGTATTTAAATACATAGGTTACAAGACCTAGTGACAACTTTTAAAATCATACCTTTCATGCAGAGTTCTGCGCAGCGGTCGCGTAGAAATCTAAACTTTAAAACATATGCAAATGAGCCATCGGAGCACCGCTCCTCTGGAGCACCGCTCCTTCACTGTCCCCCCGGGCCCGAGGCACGTCTCCTGTCTCTAATCATGCCCCCTCCTGTATTTGATAGACAGTGCTAGACTGGTAAGTCTAGCGCTGACCTCTCGCGCATGCGCCCTAAAATTTTCCCGGCGCATGTGCAGTAGCGCTTGCAGTGTCTACACTGCAAGCGCTGTCTTCTCTTCTGCGCACGCGCCGTAACTCCTGGGACCAGCGAAGTGACGGCACGTGCGCAGAAGAGAAGACAGCGCTTGCAGTGTCTACAGTGTCTACTGCGCATGCGCCGGGAAAATTTTAGCGCTGTCTATCAAATACAGGAGGAGGCGTGACTAAAGACAGGGGACGTGCCTCGGGCCCGGGGGGGGGCGGTGAAGGAGCGGTGCTCCAGAGGAAAGAGGACGCCCCCCGGTGCTCCGATGGATCATTTGCATATGTTTTAAAGTTTAGATTTCTACGCAACCGCTGCGCAGAACTCTGCATGAAAGGTATGATTTTAAAAGTTGTCACTAGGCCTTGTAACCTATGTATTTAAATACATAGGTTACAACCTAGTGGCAGAGCCTCTTTAACAACATTTCCAAATTTAGAACCAGGAGCCCAATGAAATGAGTCAACACTACATTATTACGGATTATTCCATCTTCCTCCTCGTTAGACTAAGCAGGAGGGTCTCCATCTCCTTGACGAAAGTGATGTTGTACCACCCGTGGATCATCGAAATCTCAGCTTTGCTGGGTAAACAAGTTGATGTCTGATAGCGCAATCATACAGGTGGTGACACGCACTCCCCAGCAGTTCTTGTCACTGCCGGCAGTTCATTTCCATTGTGAAGTAGGGAGGCCTCTCCGCTTCCTACTTTACTGTTCTTCTGAGCTCTGGTGCTCCCCGTTAGGCTGCACATCGCGCTGCTAGCTGTGGGAGGAGCGTTGAAAGCCCGAGAGTTGGCCTCCAGCACAGTCAGCAGCACCATGTGAGTGCAGGAGCGTGTCATCATGGAAGAAGGTAAGTATTGTTTTTTGTTTTGTTTTTTATTTCATTAAACTGCAGTAACTAGAGAGGGCCCTGGAGGCAAAATGGGTGCCACAACTACAGTGAGGGGGCAACTAATCTTTCATAACTATTGTGAGGGGGCACCTAATCTGGCATAACTTCTATGAGGGGGCACCTAATGTGACATTTCTCCGGTGAGGGGAGGATATAATCTGGCATAGCTACTGGGAGGGGGCATATAATCTGGCATAACTACTGTGAGGGAGCATCTAATGTGACATAACTACTGTGAGGGGGCATATAATCTGGCATTACTATTGTGAGGGGCATACATAGAAACATAGAAGATTGACGGCAGAAAAAGACCACCTGGTCCATCTAGTCTGCCCTTTTATTATTCCTTTATTGTTATCTTAGGATAGATACATGTTTATCCCAGGCATGTTTAACCCCTTCAACCCCGGGCCTGTTTTCACCTTCCTGACCGGGCCATTTTTTGCAAATCTGACATGTGTCACTTTATGTGGTAATAACTTTGGAACGCTTTTACTTATCCAGGCCATTCTAAGATTGTTTTCTTGTGACACATTGTACTTCATGACAGTCATAAATTTGAGTCAATATATTTCACCCTTATTTATGAAAAAATCCCAAATTTACCAAAAATTTGGAAATATTTCCAAATTTCCAAATTTCAATTTCTCTACTTTCAAAATACACAGTAATACCTCAAAAAATAGTTATTATTTTACATTCCCCATATGTCTACTTTATGTTGGCATCATTTTATAAATGTCATTTTACTTTTTTGGGACGTTAGAGGGCTTAGAAGTTTAGAAGCCATTTTTCAAATTTTCACCAAATTTTCCAAAACCATTTTTTTAAGCACCAATTCAGATATAAAGTGATTTTGAGGGGCTTACATAATGAAACCCCCCATAAATGACCCCATTTTAGAAACTACACCCCTCAAGTTATAAAAAACTGCTCTTACAAACTTTGTTAACCCTTCAGGTGTTCCACAAGAATTAAAGGAAAATGGAGGTGAAATTTCAAAATTTCACTTTTTTGGTAGATTATTCATGTTAATAATTTTTTTCTTGCAACACAGCAAGGGTTAACAGCAAACTAAACCTCAATACTCATAACTCTGATTCTGCAGTTTACAGAAATACTCCATATGTGGTGGTAAACGTCACTATGGGTTTGTGGCAGTGTTCAGAAGGAAAGGAGCGCCATACGGATTTTGGAGGCAGATTTTGCTAGAATAGTTTTTAGGCACCATTTTGTAATTGAGAGACCCTGACGTACCCCTTCAGTGGAAACCCTCATAAAGTGACCCCATTTTGGAAACTACTCCCTTCAAAGAATATATTAAGGGGGGTTCTGGCCACTTTGACCCCGTAAGAGTTTTACGGAATTTGGAAACACTTGGCTGTGAAAATGAAAAGTTTCATTTCTTCCAATAAAATGTTGCTTTAGCCCCAAATTTTTCATTTTCACAAGGGGTGACAGGAGAAAAGCACCCCATAATTTGTTACCCATTTTCTCCTGAATATGGCAACACCCCATATGTGGTGGTAAACTGCTGTGGGGGCACATGGCAGGACTCAAAACAGAAGGAGCGCCATATGGATTTTGCAGAACAGATTTTGATGGATTGGTTTGCGGGTGACGTTGATTTTTTATTTTTTGAGTTATTGTCTTATGTGGGGGCTCATTTTTTTCGGGACGAGATGGCGGTTTGATTGGTACCATTTTGGGGTACATTAGACTTTTTGATCGCTTTGTATTACAGTTTTTGTGAGTCAAGGTGAAAAAAAATAGCAGTTTTGGCATGGTTTTTTAAAAAAATTTTTTACAACATTCACCTGGGGTGCCATCTCATGTAATATTTTTATAGAGCAGGTTGTTACGAACGCGACGATACCCAATATGTCTAACTTTTTTATTTTTGGAAAGTTTTACACATTAGATGCATTTTAGAACAGAATAAAATCTTTTTTTTTGTGTTGCCATTTTCAAAGAGCCATATTTTTTTCAGTTTTCAGGCGATTGTGTCAGGTAGGGTATCATTTTTGCAGGACAAGATGACGGTTTGATTGGTACCATTTTGGGGTAAATACACCTTTTTGATCGCCTGCTATTACACTTTTTGTGAGGCAAGAGGGAAAAAAAATGGTTGTTTTGGCATGTTTTTTTTTTTTTTTTTTTGCAGCATTCACCCGGGGGGCCATCTCATGTAATATTTTTATAGAGCAGGTTGTTACGGACGCGACGATACCCAATATGTCTAACTTTTTTTATTTTTGGATAGTTTTACACATTAGATTTATTTTTTGAACAGAATAAAATCTTTATTTTGTGTTGCCATTTTCAAAGAGCCATATTTTTTTCAGTTTTCAGGCGATTGTCTCAGGTAGGGTATCGTTTTTGCAGGACAAGATGACGGTTTGATTGGTACCATTTTGGGGTAAATACGCCTTTTTGATCGCCTGCTATTACACTTTTTGTGAGGCAAAAGGGAAAAAAATGTCTGTTTTGGCATTGCTTTTTTAAAAAAATTTTTTACAGCATTCGCCTAGGGGGCCATCTCATGCAATATTTTTATAGAGCAGGTTGTTACGGACGTGGCGATACCCAATATGTCTAACTTTTTTATTTTTGGATAGTTTTACACATTAGATTTATTTTTTGAACAAAATAAAATACTTTTTGTGTTGCCATTTTCTGAGAGCCATATTTTTTTTATTTTTCAGGCGATTGTCTTAGGTAGGGTCTCATTTTTTGCGGGACAAGATAACGGTTTGATTGGTACCATTTTGGGGTACATACGCTTTTTTGATCACCTGCTATTACACTTTTTGTAAGGGAAGGTGACCAAAAAATGTCTGTTTTGGCACAGTTTTTTTTTTTTTTTTTTAACTGCGTGCACCTGACGGGGTGAATCATGTGCTATTTTTATAGAGCCGGTCAATACGGACGCGGCGATACCTAATATGTCTTCTTTTTTTTTTCACTATTTTTTACAATTTTTTTTATATTATTTTGTAAAAATGACGCTTTTTTGGGGGGGGGAACTTGAAACTTTTTTTTTTTGTAAAACTTTATTTTTTTCACTTTTTTAACTTTCTTATTTTACACTTTTTTTTCACTTTTGGGGGTCTGATCCCCTTACAATGCATTACAATACTTCTGTATTGTAATGCATTGGCTGGAAGTGTATTACTCAATGTAATACACTTCCAGCACACTGCCTGTGAGATCCAGGGGGCTGGATCTCACAGGCTTCCGTAGATAGCAGCCGGATGCCTAAGGAAGGCATCCGGCTGCTATCTCAGCCATCGGGTCCCCGTCACAGCAGCGCGGGGACCCGATGGCAACCCCTTCCCACCGCCCGCATCGCATGTGCCGCGGTCAGCGCTGACCGCGGCACATGAAGGGTTAATGTGCCCAGTAGCCGGACCCCCGCCGCTAATCAGGCGGGCGCAGCTCCTGCACCCGCCCGATCAGCGCGCCGTAGCAGTACGGCGCTGGTCGGGAAATCACTTCCCGCAGCGCCGTACATGTACGGCGCTGGTCGGGAAGGGGTTAAATTCAGTTACTGTGGATTTATCAACCACCTCTGCTGGAAGTTTGTTCCAAGCTTCTACTACTCTTTCAGTGAAAGAATATTTTCTAATGTTGTTCTTGATTTTCCCCCCAACTAACCTCAGATTGTGCCCCCTTGTTCTTGTGTTCAGTTTCTTATTAATAACCCTTCCCTCCTGAACTTTATTCAGTCCTTTAACATATTTAAAGGGGTTGTCCAAGTTATTTTTTTGTTCTTTGTATGTTACTAACTTGTCAAGTATAACAACTTTCCCATACGCTTTGTGCTTCTAAAGCTGCTTGTTTGTCAGATTTCACTGAGGGTCACATGACCTGTGATGTCACCTTATCTCCCTGCTCTGTGATGTTTCGTGCACAAGCCTCAGAGATCAGATAACAGTCTGTACACGAGACGTCACTGGCCACGCCCCCCTGCACTGCCGGGCTGCTATCTGCTCTCTCCCTGGATTCCTTCACATAAAACATTAACCCCTTCAGCCAGAACACACTGAGGGCTCAAGGCTTTACAACAGGCTTTACACTGCAGGCAGTGAGGAGACAAATGCTGGGCACAGGAGCTGTAGAGGAATTGTATTGCACAAGAACAGGTAGGGGGAAGTTCCTGTGTGTATCAGCAGTGTCATTGCACAGCTGGGACTTGTAGTCCTACACATACAACATGCTGCTGAGTATTCCAGGAGACAGACATGTCACTCAGGGCAGCTCTTGTATTCACTCCCTTTGCAGAGCAGAAAGGGGGGGGTGCAGGGATTGTTATTACCGCAGGTAAACAAAGGCCATAAGAGAACCAGGGAAATGAGGAAATCTAGATTTTTTTGCCTAAAACTTGCTTAACTTAGTTATATATTGCTGCCCATCAGATTTATAGTGATATTTTTTTTTTCATAACTCGGACAAACCCTTTAAAGGTTTCAATCATGTCCCCCCTTTCTCTTCTTTCCTCCAGACTATACATATTAAGAACTGAGTCTTTCTTGATAAGTTCTTTGCATTAGACCTTCCACGATTTTTGTAGCTCTTTTTTGGACCCGTTCTATTTTAGCAATATCCTTTTGCAGGTGAGGTCTCCAGAATTGAACACAGTATTCCAGATGTGGTCTCACTAGAGCTCTATACAGAGGGATCACACTCTCCCTCTTTCTGCTTGTTATACCTCTAGCTATGCAGCCAAGCATACAATTTGCTTTCCCTACTGCCTGGTTGCATTGGTTACTCATTTTGAGGCTGTCAGAGATGACTACCCCCAAATCCTTCTCTTCTGAAGTCTTTGTTAACACAGAACTGCCAATATGATACTCAGATAGAGGATTTCTTCTCCCCAAGTGCATTATTTTACATTTGGAAACATTGAAGTGCAGTTTCCATTGTTTTGACCACTTATCTAATAAAGATAAATCATTTTCCATATTACAGACACCTCCTGGAACATAAACCCTATTACAAACTTTTGTGTCATCAGCAAACAAGCAAACCTTCCCTACCAAGCCTTCCCTTATGTCACTTACAAACATGTTAAACAGAACAGGACCCAGAACAGATCCTTGTGGCACCCCACTTGTAACTAGCCTCTGCTCAGAATACACTCCATTAACAACAACCCTCTGGTATCTGTCCTTCAGCCAACTGCAGATCCACTGAACTATCCAGGGGTTAAGTCCAATTCTTGATAACTTATCTATCAGCTCTTTATGGGGAACCGTATCGAAAGCTTTACTGAAATCCAGGTAGGCGATATCCACAGCACCACCTTCATCCGGCACTTTAGTTACATAGTCAAAGAAATCAATGAGATTAGTCTGACATGATCGGCCCTCAGTAAAGCCATGCTGGTTTGGGTCCATCAAGTTGTTTGTTGTTAGGTGGTCAATTATCTTCTTTTTTAGTAGAGTCTCCATCATTTTTACCACTACAGATGTCAAGCTGACTGGCCTATAGTTACTAGCTTCATCTCTACTACCTTTCTTGTGAATGGGTACAACATTAGCCATTCTCCAATCATCAGGAACATCTCCTGTATGAAGGGACTAATTATACAGATCAGTCAGGGGGCCAACAATCACATATCGGAGTTCTTTAAGAACTCTGGGGTGGATGCCATCCGGACCCATTGCCTTATTTAAATTTAGCCGGACAAGTTCCTCTAGAACATTGGCCTCTGAAAACACTGGGGCTGAAATCTTACAACTAGAGGCAATGCTATGTCCAGCTATGTTCTGATTATGAAAGTCGCCATCTGAAAAAACTGAGCAGAAGTAGTTATTCAGATGGTCAGCAACCGCCTTATTCCCATCTATATACAGATTTTTTCCATTGCTAAGTTTTGTAATGCCGCAGTTTTTCTTCTTCCTGTCACTAATATATCTGAAGAAGGTTTTATTACCCTCCTTAACAGATTTAGCCATTTCTTCCTCCTTTGAAGCTTTAGCAGCATTAATAATCTGTTTTGTCTTCTTTTGCATAATTTTATACACTTCTCTGTCCGCTACACTTCCAGACTCTTTATACCTCTTATAGGCAGATTTTTTTTATAATTCACTATAGCTCTTACCTCTCTAGTAAACCATAGTGGATTTCTCTTTCTTTTCCTTTTGCTAATTTGTCTAACATATAGTCTAGTTGCCTTTAAGATAACTTCTTTAAATACCTTCCACTGAGCACTCACTCTTGTTGTTTTTTCCCCCCTTTTAATTCTTTCTTTACATATTCCCCCATAACCTCAAACTTGGTCTTCCTAAAATCCAATACTTTCGTTGCAGAATGGGATTTCTCACAGTCAGTTTGGATTTCGAACCATAAACAATGGTGGTCACTGGAACCTAGATTTTCTCCCACCTTCACCTGGGATACCAGATCCCCGTTTGTAAATACTAGATCTAGGATATTTTCACCTCTAGTTGGCACTTTCACCAACTGTTTTAGGGACATCCCCGTCACGGCCTCTACTATGTTCCTACTTTTGCATGTGGACACAAGGGATATTCCAATCAATATTAGGCAT
>ONZH01010031.1:0-36988 GCA_900303285.1 Rhinella marina | reverse complement strand
TAGTGCAATGTATTCACCATGAATGGTTTCTTCAAGGCATGCATACATTGCACAGGACACACACTTGGTAGCATTGTCCATGGAGCACCTGCTAGATGGGGATATACAGTACAGTACAGAAAAACAGTAAATATATGATTAGGGTTTGCTGTAGCTGGAGGACTACAAATCAAGTTAACACACAAGGAAAATCTCTCCCACCTTACTTTTTGCTCCTTGTCTTAAACTCCGTTTTTTTAACTCCACTTATACACAGCCCACTTACAAAGCAAGCCCAAAGTCAGAGCAAGCTCTATAAGAGTTTAGCTATGTAATTTATAGCACCTGGGATTGCTAACCACTCCCCTTCACCAGGTACACAGCAGAGAAAAAAAAATGGGTTTAAATGTTATAACCAAATGCAACCACTAAACAAACAAAGACCTTTGCAATCAACTAGACAGTTATTTGCAGTCACTCCCACAAATTCACACTCAGTACCAGAACTCCATTTTTTTAACTCCACTTATACACAGCCCACTTACAAAGCAAGCCCAAAGTCAGAGCAAAGAACTTCACAGACAGTGCTTCTGCTCGTCTCAGCAGTCGCAGCACAACTGATGCGTCAGTGGCTTACCAAGCCTGTGAGCCAATCAGAGCAAGCCCTTCCCACTAGGTCAGGTGACCGCTTTCTTCCCGGGCTTTTTGCCGCACGAATAACGAACTTACAGTAAAAGTTTGCTAATTAACTGAATTCGTACACATCAGCGTATAAAGTAACTTATACGTAGCATTAGCGTTCAATTTATCGGACAAGTACATAGCGAATGTGTAGAAAGCTTTAAGAACATTTTCAAATCTAACGAAGTGAATCTCAAAAAATCCGGATTCGCTTCACAGCGGAAAATTTCCAAGATTTGTTTCGAATCTACGAAGCGGCGAATAGATTTGCTCATCTCTAATACACACCACATAGAGAAGACTGTTTTCTCTATTTTTATAAGCTGGCAAAAATTATTGAATCACCAGTCTCTGAGGATGTTCCTTCAGTTGTTTAATTTTGTTGAAAAAAAACAGATCACAGACATGACAAAAAACTAAAGGCATTTCAAATGGCAACTTTCTGGCTTTAAGAAATACTAAAAGAAACCAAGAAAAATAATTGTGGTAGCCAGTAACAGTTACATTTTTAGAACAAGCACAGGGAATAAATTATGGAATCACTCAATTCTGAGGAAAAAATTATGGAATCACCCTGCAAATTTTCATTACAAACAATAACATCTGCATCAGATTAAATCTGCTCGTTAGTACCCAGGTAAAAAGGAGTGATCACACCTTGGAGAGCTGTTGCAACAAGTGGACTGACATGGATCATGGCTCCAACACCAGAGATGTCAATTGAAGAAAAGGAGAGGATTATCAAACTCCTTAACCCTTACAGTACCGGCGCCGTACATGTACGGCGCTGGTACGATGCGGGCACATGGCGCCCGCTCGCGGGTGCGGCGGGCGTCATGGCCGGCAAGTCTCTGCTGTTTCTAACAGCAGAGACTTGCCGCTACCTACTGTATCGGCGGCGTCTTCCGGGGTGACTAGATGCCGTGATCACACGTGATCACGGCATCTAGTTGCGTCTAAACCCAGAAGCGTTCGCTTCCGGGTGGTGTACAGACACCCCGTGTGGCCAATCGGGGTGTCTGTACACCATATGAAAACTGTAATCCTCGCTGGTGAGGATTACAGTTTTCAAAGTGCAATTCTTATTCTGGCCACTAGATGGCAGGCCAGGATAAGAAATGAGCAATTGATGGATTTAACTGCCTCTAGTAAATCCATAATTGCTCATAAAGAAAATTAAAAAGCCACAATATATAAGCTCATATTTGAGCATTCAAATAGTAAAAAAAAAATTAAAAAAAATGTTAAAAAATATATAAAAAATAAAAAAGATATAAAAGTTCAAATCACCCCCCTTTCCGTATAAGTAAAAAATAAATACCTAAATAACACTAAATATAGACATCATGGGTATCACCGTGACCGAAAACGCCCGTACTTTTAAAATATAAAAAAAAAATCCAATACGGCGAATTGTGTGGCGGAAAAAAGCGTCCAAATGGCGATTTGCCGTTTTTTGTCGCTTTTTTTTTTCTAAAAAAAATTAAATAAAAAGTGATCAAAAAGTCATACACACCCCAGAATGGTATTAATAAAATCTTCAGATTGTCCCGCAAAAAATGAGCCCCCATACAGCTCTGTACACATAAGTACCAAAAAGTTATAGGGGTCAAGATTTGACAAGGAAAAAAAAAAAAAAAAAAAGGGCAACTTTCTAATTTTTTTTCACTATCAAAACGCAGGAAAAACTATACATATTAGGTATTGCCGGATTCGTACTGACCAGTAGAATGAAAATAACGGGTCAGTTTTAATGCACATCGAACTCTGTAAATAAGAAACCCGTAGAACTGTAGCGGAATAGCGTTTTTTTTGCAATTTCACCTGATTTGGAATTTTTTTCCTGCTTCCCACTACACCGTATGCAATATTAAATGGTGGCGTTGGAAAGTACAACTTGTCCCGCAAAAAACAAGCCCTCATACAGCTATGTGAACAGAAAACTAAAAGAGTTATGGCTGTTTGAAGGCAGGGAGCGCAAAACGAAAATGCATGACCGAAAAAACCTCCGGTACTGAAAGGGTTAAAGAGGGTAAATCATCACGCAGTGTTGCACAAGATGTTGGTTGTTCACAGTCAGCTGTGTTTAAAACCTGGACCAAATACAAACAACATGGGAAGGTGGTTAAAGGCAAGCATACTGTTAGACCAAGGAAGACATCAAAGCGTCAAGACAGAAAACTTAAAGCACTATGCCTTGAAAACAGAAAATGTATAACAAAACAAATGAGGGATAAATGGGAGTCAACGTCTGTGACGGAACTATAAGAAACCGCCTAAAGGAAATGGGATTTACATACAGAAAAGCTAAAAGAAAGCCATCGCTAACACCTAAACAGAAAAAAACAAGGTTACAATGGGCTAAGGAAAGGCAATCGTGGACTGTGGATGACTGGATGAAAGTCATATTCAGTGATGAATCTCGAATCTGCATTGGGCAAGGTGATGATGCTGGAACTTTTGTTTGGTGCCGTTCCAAAGAGATTTATGCAGACGACTGTCTGAAGAAAACATGCAAATTTCCACAGTCATTGATGATATGGGGCTGCATGTCAGGTAAAAGCACTGGGGAGATGGCTGTCATTACATCTTCAATAAATGCACAGGTTTACATTGACATTTTGGACACTTTTCTTATCCCATCTATCGAAAGGATGTTTGGGGATGATGAAATCTTTTTTCAAGATGATAATTTATCTTGCCATAGAGCAAAAACTGTGAAAACATTCCTTGAAGAAAGACACATAAGGTAAATGTCATGACCTGCAAACAGTCTGGATCTCAATCCAATAGAAAATCTGTGGTGGAAGTTAAAGAAAATGGTCCATGACAAGGCTCCAACCTGCAAAGCTGATCTGGCAACAGCAAACAGAGAAAGCTGGAGCCAGATTGATGAAGAGTACTGTTTGTCACTCATTAAGTCAATGCCTCAGAGACTTCAAGCAGTTATAAAAGCCAGAGGTGGTGCAACAAAGTACTAGTGATGTGTTGGAGTGTTATTTTGTTTGTTTGTTTTTCATGATAAATCCATAATTTATTCCCTGTGCTTGTTCTAAAAATGTAACTGTAACTGGCTACCACAAGTATTTTTCTTGATTTCTTTTAGTATTTCTTAAAGCCAGAAAGTTGCCATTTGAAATGCCTTTAGTTTTTTGTCATGTCTGTGATCTGTTTTTTTCCAACAAAATTAAACAACTGAAGGAACATCAACTGGTGATTCTATAATTTTTGTATTACTAGTGTCTGTATAATCATATATTGTGCCTGTGAATAAAGCAGTAATATGTACACTCACCGGCCACTTTATTAGGTACACCATGCTAGTAACGGGTTGGACCCCCTTTTGCCTTCAGAACTGCCTCAATTCTTCGTGGCATAGATTCAACAAGGTGCTGGAAGCATTCCTCAGAGATTTTGGTCCATATTGACATGATGGCATCACACAGTTGCCGCAGATTTGTCGGCTGCACATCCATGATGCGAATCTCCCGTTCCACCACATCCCAAAGATGCTCTATTGGATTGAGATCTGGTGACTGTGGAGGCCATTTGAGTACAGTGAACTCATTGTCATGTTCAAGAAACCAGTCTGAGATGATTCCAGCTTTATGACATGGCGCATTATCCTGCTGAAAGTAGCCATCAGATGTTGGGTACATTGTGGTCATAAAGGGATGGACATGGTCAGCAACAATACTCAGGTAGGCTGTGGCGTTGCAACGATGCTCAATTGGTACCAAGGGGCCCAAAGAGTGCCAAGAAAATATTCCCCACACCATGACACCACCACCACCAGCTTGAACCGTTGATACAAGGCAGGATGGATCCATGCTTTCATGTTGTTGACGCCAAATTCTGACCCTACCATCCGAATGTCGCAGCAGAAATCGAGACTCATCAGACCAGGCAACGTTTTTTCCAATCTTCTACTGTCCAATTTCGATGAGCTTGTGCAAATTGTAGCCTCAGTTTCCTGTTCTTAGCTGAAAGGAGTGGCACCCGGTGTGGTCTTCTGCTGCTGTAGCCCATCTGCCTCAAAGTTCGACGTACTGTGCGTTCAGAAATGCTCTTCTGCCCACCTTGGTTGTAACGGGTGGCAATTTGAGTCACTGTTGCCTTTCTATCAGCTCGAACCAGTCTGCCCATTCTCCTCTGACCTCTGGCATCAACAAGGCATTTCCGCCCACAGAACTGCCGCTCACTGGATGTTTTTTCTTTTTCGGACCATTCTCTGTAAACCCTAGAGATGGTTGTGTGTGAAAATCCCAGTAGATCAGCAGTTTCTGAAATACTCAGACCAGCCCTTCTGGCACCAACAACCATGCCACGTTCAAAGGCACTCAAATCACCTTTCTTCCCCATACTGATGCTCGGTTTGAACTGCAGGAGATTGTCTTGACCATGTCTACATGCCTAAATGCACTGAGTTGCCGCCATGTGATTGGCTGATTAGAAATTAAGTGTTAACGAGCAGTTGGACAGGTGTACCTAATAAAGTGGCCGGTGAGTGTATATTCACTTTTAATCATAGAAATCCAGCGACAGTAAGCCATGTATATGAAATAAGTATTTGATCCCTTGCTGATTTTGTAAGTTTGACCACTGTCAAGACATGAGCAGTCTATAATTTTTAGGGTAGGTTAATTTTAACAGTGAGAGATAGAATATGCAAAAAAAAAATTAGAAAATCACATTGTCTAAATTATATATATTTATTTGCATTTTGCACAGAGAAATAAGTATTTGATCCAGACCAGTTAGATGCTCCTAATCAACTTGTTACCTGCATTAAAGACAGCTGTCTTAAATGTTCACCTGTATAAAAGACTCCACAGACTCAATTAATCAGTCAGACTCTAACCTCTACAACATGGGCAAGACCAAAGAGCTCTCTAAGGATGTCAGGGACAAGATCCTAGACCTGCACAGAGCTGGAATGGTCTACAAAACCATAAGTAAGACGCTGGGTGAGAAGGAGACGACTGTTGGTGCAATAGTAAGAAAATGGAAGATATACAAAATGACTGTCAATCGACATTGATCTGGGGCTCCATGCAAAATCTCCCCTTGTGGGGAATCATTGATCATGAGGAAGGTGAGATATCAGCCTAAAACTACACGGGGGGACTTGTTAATGATCTCCAGGCAGCTGGTACCACAGTCACCAAGAAAACCATTGGTAACACATTACACCGTAATGGATTAAAATCCTGCAGTGCCTGCAAGGTCCCCCTGCTCAAGAAGGCACATGTGCAGGCTCGTCTGAAGTTTGAAAATGAACACTTGGATGATTCTGAGAGTGATTAGGAGAAGCTGCTGTGGTAAGATGAGACAAAAATTAAGCTCTTTGGCATTAACTCAACTCGTCGTGTTTGGAGCACGAGAAATGCTGTCTATGACCCAAAGAACACCATCCCCACTGTCAAGCATGGGAGGTGGAAACATTATGTTTTGGGGCTGTTTCTGTGCTAAGGGCACAGGACTACTTCACTGCATCAATGGGAGAATGGATGGAGCAATGTACTGTAAAATCCTGAGTGACAACCTCCTTCCCTCTACCAGGACCTTAAAAATAGGTCATGGCTGGTTCTTCGAGCACGACAATAACCCAAAATATACAGCCAAGGCAACAAAGGAGTGACTCAAAAAGAAGCACATCAAGGTCATGGAGTGGCCTAGCCAGACTCCAGAACTTGATGCCATAGAAAACTTATGGAGGGAGCTGAAGATCAGAGTTGCCAAGCGACAACCTTGAAATCTTAATGATTTAGAGATGATCTGCAAAGAGCAGATTTGCCCTGTATCTGCTTATATCGACTCTCCTGGTAACTGACCTTGGTCTTTCTCTGGCTGCCTCTCCTGGTTTTAACCCTGCTTTCTGACTCCCCTTTGTACCTCCCTGGTCATTCTGGAAGGTTTGCCACTATGTGCCCAAACCAGTTTTCTAATACTTACACTGAAAATAAAAACTGTATCCCTAACAGCAAAGTCCATTTGGCCTTGGGGTGGGCTATGGTGAACAACCTAACGGTAGCCTTAGCTTCCTGCAACAAGTGGTTTTGGAAGGCTAATGACAAATGAAATTCACTGGCTGTGTCCGGACACATCCACAAATGCCAGAAACCTCATCAATCCTCAGAATCAGTGGTTTTAATGTCTCCTTTGTGGTTTTCAAAGTTCCTCTCCACTCCACCAATACAAAGGTGTATTCACTGTGCAGGGAAAAATCTGTAACTTGAGTACCTATATTTTTGCCTAAACATTTTAGAAGCATCTACTTGTTCCGTTCTCAAGAGCCAAGACTAATACATATTGTTTTTTGATGTTATAAAAATGCTTTTTATGTCATATGATGTAAAAAAGATACTGATCCTTGAAAATAGCCTTGAACTGAACTGTCTTTGAGGTTGCAAGGCAAAATTGTAATATGTTAACTTTCCCTCTGAGTAAAAACATGTTCAGTTGCCAGATTAGGGTGCCTTCACACTTGGCAGCTTGTGTTGCAACTAAATATCAGTTCCATTTATTCCAATGGAATTTGCAGAAATCCATATGTTTGCTGCTGAAACATCCCCTTCACAGAAATGAGTAACAAAATGTTCCACCCTTAGGTCCGTAGTGTTCTCTCCTATCTAACCAGACATATTAAGGCTGCGTTCACACTTCCGTTATTTGATCAGTTATTTCCATCAGTTATTTTGAGCCAAACCCAGCAGTGAAGCATTCAGAGATCAGGTATAATGGAAAGATCTGCACCTGTTCTGTGGTTTTGATCTGCACCTAGTTTTGGCTCACAATAACGGATGGAAATAACTGACCAAATAACTGACGTGTGAACCTGGCCTAACCTGTATAGGTAAACTAAATATATAAAATGGCATGATCACATAATATTGTGTAGATAATAAATCCTCACCCAAAGCAAGATATTAAGGGGCATACAACACCCTAAATACCTATAGACAGTTGGAATCATTTGTTCTATACACCGGTTTTACCATGTACTAATATCATCAGTTCATTTTATACTTATAAAGTATACTTCTTTACATATTAGCCAGTATGCTGCAAATTCATTGGCTCCGATGCAATGTTGATTTTGGCCTGTATTCAATATTCTTCATTTTATGTTAAAAACATATGCTCTTTTTGAAAATAATCATTAACCTTTCACATAATATATAACTAGCTTTATCACTCTAGAAAAAAATCCATGTTGAATGCTGAAAAAGAGACCCACTGGGAAACACTGAAATGGTAAACTATACTGAAGGACACGAAAAGGCCCATAAAACATCAGTAGGGTTATAAAGGTCTATGGATTTTAATTGCTGTGTGCCATTGGGCCTTTACAAAGCAATCAAGCAGGCAATCTCCAAAGACACTAGCGCCGTAATACATTTAACAATAGAGTTCTCACCCCATCAGCAGACTAGGGTTTATAAAGGTCCCAATAGCAATTAATGACCTTGCACGCTAGAAGAAAAAGAGAAAATTACTTAAATTGCTTGTTTTTTTCCCCAGTATATAAGTTGGCAGATAAAAATCAGCTTCAGAAGAATAATAGTTTACAAACAGACAAACGAGCTGCTTGTTTGCATTTTATTTGACCGTAGTTGAAATTTACAGTAGCAAGAGAAAAACTAGCTTCAAATATTCACTTGTTCAGTAAATTATTCATTAAGGATTGCTATTGGCCTCAGACACAGAACTCCATTGTACAGCATGAAGCTAAATGCACTGTAATATAAAGCAGATCAGGATATAAAAATAAAAATGCAGCACTTGTAATATCTCAACAGACAAATACAGAGTAAAGATACATAAATCATCACCAAGTAATTTGTGAACTGTTAGAATTTGTTAGGCAAAGTATCAAGGCAAATTCTTGTAGACTAGTGTTTTCATCAGTAAAAAAAAAAAGTACAGCACTGTTACAGCACAAGTAATTCCTAGTTATATCACTGCCCAGGATATAACACTTTTGTCATACTTATTATTGTTAAAAAAAAAATTTAATCATCAGATGGCTGCTCCTAGAACGCTGTAGAAAAATGTAATGCTAACACTTCGTTGGACATCATTAATGTTGAGCAAACTTTAGAAAACTTCGATTTGGCTGCCCTGTCGAATTTCACAAAGAACTTGCGCCTGCTACTTACAAAGAAATGCACTTCGTGACTAAGTAATTTGTCACAAATTACATTTCTTTGTACGTAGCGGGCGCAATGATGGGGAACAATGACTGTGCCACTCCATGTCATTGAACCCCTCAGATTCCACGTTTATCGCTGATGATGTAAAAATGGTGGCCTTTCAGGGGTTAACAAAAATAAATAAATAATATTCACCTTATCCATTTGAGCGTGAAAAGGCCGTTGTGGCCATCTTGATTGAAGATCTCATGTGAACCCTTGCGCAGTGCGTGATGACATCATCATTACCATGCATGAGATTTTGCACGGGATCTTCAATCAAGATGGCAACGGCAGCCTCTTCATGTTCAAATGAATGAGGTGATTTTGAGTTTTTGTTTTTTTCAGGGAAAATTGATTTGTTACCACGAAGCACGAGGAAATTCGCCTTTGCGGTGAATTGAATTTTCCCTGAAATTCAAATCAAAGTCCACTTCAGATCCTTCGATTCACTCAACCCTAGGTATCATCAGTAACAGGTGGTTAAAAAGGTTCTCCCATGACAGAGTTGTACTATGGTCAGAACTATAAAAAGGATATAAACGGGTTGTGTAGTGCTAAAAGATTGATGACATAAAATATTGATGAAAGAGCACTGCTACCTCTTCAAACAGCTGAACAATGGGGTTGTCTGGAGTTGGACCCCTGCTGATCTGATATTGATGACCTACTGTATACTGAGTATAGGTAATTAATGTTTTAACACTGCACACCTCTTTAATGAAATTGCTTGCTGTTAGCCACATTTCTTTGAATGTTCTCTCGAGAACTATCTGTAAGTACATTTAGATAAAGGATGGGTGCAATAAAAAAAACAAAATAGGATATATTCTTGGCATTGGTTCCAAGTAGAGATGAGCGAGCACTAAAATGCTCGGGTGCTCTGTATTCGAGTCAAATTTTTCCCGATGCTCGGGTGCTCGTTTCGAATAACGAACCCCATTGAAGTCAATGGGAGACTCGAGCATTTTTTGCAGGGGACCAAAGCTCTGCACAGGGAAGGTTGCGTAATAACCTGGAAACCTCAGAAAATGATGGAAACACCACAGAAATGGACAGGAAACAGCAGGGGCACCATTCATGGATGCCTCTGAGGCTGCCTAATCGTACCATTATGCCAAATTCTGGGCAACAGCCTGGTGGTGACCCTCAAGACAATTGTGCTGACCCAGACCAAGATGGGCAAGGCACATGCCCATCACATGTTAGTAAAGCACCCAAGTAGGTGCAACGAAGGTCCATCACCGCCTGTGGGTGACACCACTGCCCATGCTGGAACTGCTGTCCTATCCCCCGCCTCACGACGCAGGCATAAGCCTGACACAGCGTGGTGACAGCTTGGTGACCAAGTTAGATTGAGGTAGCAGGTGAAACACCCAAAAATTTACCCTGACACAGCATGGCGGTGAACCCAGAGTGATCAAGTGAGACTGAGGTAGCAGGTGAAGCACTTAAAATTTTACCCTGACACGGAATGGCGGTGAACGTCAGACGCCGCCTGCATGAGATTAGGGATAGAGCTGCTGTCTGTCAGGGAGAGTGTTAGGGCCTCAATTTAGATTTTGTTTAGGCAGGAATCACCCACAAAGAACCCAACAGCCCTTCTAAGGGCTACAAGCACCTTTTTTTGTCTCCTCCTGGCTGCTGCATGAGATTAGGGATAGAGCTGCTGTCTGTCAGGGAGAGTGTTAGGGCCTCAATTTAGAAGTTGGTTAGGCAGGAATCACCCACAAAGAACCCAACAGCCCTTCTAAGGGCTACAAGCACCTTTTTTTTTGGTCTCCTCCAGGCTGCTGGCTGGGACTTGTAGTGCAGCTACCGCCCTCTTGACTGCACACTGTTAGCTCATGAAATTAGAATGTGGTTAGGCAGGAATCATCCACAAAGAACCCAATGGTCCTTCTAAGGGCTACAACGACCTTTTTTTTTGTCCTCCTCTCGGCTGCTGGCTGGGACTTGTAGTTCAGCTACCTCCATCTTGGCTGCACGCTGTGCACAGCGACTGGTGGCAGAAGGGACAGCACGTGGTCCACACAGACCCAAAAGAAATTGACCAAAGTCCTCTCAGTACTCATTTTTGCTGCTGCTGTACCATGGCTTGCTGAGATCTGTAGTGCAGTCTAGGGAATATGTTTTCTCTCTCAGTTATATAAATTACAGTCCAGTGAACAATTATCTCGTGTGCTGTACAGTAGCGTCAGTCTAGGGTATACGTTTTTTCTCTCAGTTATATATCCTACAGTGCAGTACAAATTCTGCCATGTGCTGCACACTAGCCGGAGTATAGAAAATATACATTTTTTTCTCTCATTCATATATCCTACAGTGCAGTGAAAAATTGTGTGGTGTGCGTTACACTAGCGGCAGTCTAGAGAATACGTTTTTTCTCTCAGATACATTTAATACAGTCCAGTGAAAAATTCTGTGGTTTGTGGTACACTATCCGCAGTCTAGAGAATACGTTTTTGGCCTCAGATATTAATTCGACAGTTTAGTGATTACACAAAATGTTGAACCCAAGGGCTAAGGGTCGAGGACGTGGGCGTTCAAGTGATGTAGGGGGACAGAGGCCGTGGTCCTGGGCAGGGTGACACAGTACCTACTGATGATGGAGCAGTGGAACGCCGCAGAGTTTCGCTCCCTAGATTATCTCGCAACTTACAAGGTCACGTGGTACACCACTATTGAAACCACAACAGTGCGAACAGGTGATGACGTGGATAGCGGATAATGTGTCCAGTAATTTATCCACCACCCAGTCTTCCACACAGTCCACCCACTTTAGCCAAGAGTGTAGACCTCTGGCTCCTCCAGCTCAACCTCCTTCCCCCCAGCCTGCCCCCTCCCCCCATGGAAAATATGGATTCAGATACGGCATACTCACAGGAAGTCTTTTCAGGACCCTACCCAGAGACACAAACCACTGCTCAACAGCAACCTGAGCAGTTGCTCTGTCCCGATGCCCAAAATTTAGAACTTTCACAGTCTGTGGGTGATGAGAGTGTGGACTTAGTGCAAGTAGTGCGTCAAGAGGTGTCGGATGATGATGAGACATGGTTGTCAGACATTGACATTGTTGTCAGGGCAGTAAGTCCCGGGGGGAGCAGAGTGAGGAATCGGAGGAAGAGCAGGTGGATGATGAGGTGACTTACCCGAGCTGGGTTGGTAAGCCTAGTCAAGACAGTGCTTCTGAGGGGGAGGCAAGTGCAGCACCAGAACAGGTTGGAAGAGGCAGTGGGGTGGCCAGAGGGAGAAGCAGGGCCAGAGAAAGTAGATCAACAACTGTTTCACGGAGTGAAGCTCCCGTGCCGAGGCGTAGATGTTCGCAAGTCTGGAGGTTCTTTAAAGAAGGACGACCGGCGGACCGTGGTGTGCAACTTGTGCCACACCAGGATCAGCAGGGGAGGCACCACTACCAGCCTAACCACTACCAGCATGCGCAGGCACACGACTCAATGGAACCAAGGCCGTTCACCTCCTGCGGATCACACCACTGCTCCTTCCCATGTCTCACATGCTGGCTTTGTGAGTCAACCCCCCGCCCAGGACCCTGGCACGAGCGCCTCCCGCCCTACAACCACCCTTCACCTCCACGTTCCTCCACACCCTACACCAATGTGTCCCAGCACAGCGTTCAGCTGTCTTTGCATCAGACATTGGAGCGCAAGCGCAAACGCGAATACAATTCCACCCACCCACATGCACAAGCCCTAAACATCCACATTTTCAAACTGCTGAGCCTGGAGATGCTGCGCTATAGACTGGTATAGATTGAGGCTTTCCGCAACCTGATGGCGGTGGCTGTCCCTCGGTACTTTGTCTTCAGCCGCCACTATTTTTCCCGATGTGCCGTCCCAGCCCTACACCAGCACGTGTCAGAGAACATCATCCGTGCCCTGACCAATGCGGTTACTGAGAAGGTCCACCTAACCACGGACACGTGGACAAGTGCTGGCGGGCAGGGACACTATATCTCCCTGACGGTACATTGGGTTAACTTGGTGAAGGCTGGGACCGAGTCTGAACCTGGGGCCGCTCATGTAATGCCCACACCGAGGATTGCAGGGCCTACCTCGTTCACGGTTTCTCAGACTTATTATGCCTCTTTCTCCAACACCTCCTCCTCCTCCTCCTACTCTCAAATACAATCTGTGAGCACGGCGCCTTCAGTCAGTAGCTCTAGGCGCAGCAGCACTGCCGTGGATAAGCGCCAACAGGCGGTGCTGAAACTGCTGAGCTTAGGTGACAAGAGGCACACCGCCCAAGAGTTGTTACAAGGCATCACAGCGCAGACCGATCTTTGGCTGGCGTCGCTGAAACTCAAACCAGGCATGGTTGTGTGTGACAACGGGCGTAACCTGTTGGCGGCTCTGCAACTCGGCAGACTAACACATGTGCCATTATACACCAATACTATTTCCCTAAGTAGCAACAACCCATATAAACACTGCATATAAAACCTGCCTGGCTGACGTATTCAATCTTGTGGTTCAGTGGTTCCTCAAGACCTACCCCAATATGTCTGATTTGCTCACCAAGGTGCGACGCATCTGTGTGCATTTCCGCAAGTCAACCACAGATGCTGGCCCTCTCAGGGCAGTGCAACGGCGCTTACAACTGACAGCTCACCGACTGTTGTGCGACGTGCCCACACAATGGAATTCCACATTACACATGTTAGCCAGGGTTTACCAGCAGCGCAGAGCGATTGTAGACTGCCAGATGACAACTTCCACGAGAACTGGTAGTCAGGTTAGTCAGCTTCCTCAAGTCTACAATGAGGAGTGGACGTGGATGTCTGATATCTGTCAGGTGTTAAGCCACTTTGAGGAGTCAACACAGATGGTCAGCGGCGATGCCACCATTATCAACGTCACCATCCGCTGCTTTGTCTGCTGAAAAACTCACTGCTCAGCATGAAGTCAGAGGCTTTGCGCTTGTCACAGGAGATGGGGGAAGAAGATACGTTGCTTGATAGCCCTCACCCTCAGGTCTGTTTCTCAGCGCGTATTGGAGGAGGATGAGGAGGAAGAGAAGGAGACTGTTGGCGAGACTGAAGAGGGTACCTATGTTCATTCCTTCTTATATGTTGAGCGTGTATGGGCTGAAGAGGAGGAGTTGGAGGAGGAGGAAATGGAGAGTCAGCCCATTGAGGAAAGGGAATTCTTGCATGTTGGGACTCTTGCGCACATGGCTGACTTCTTGTTAGGCTGCCTATCCCCTGACCCTCGCATTTTTGCCAACACCGATTACTAGGTGTTCACCCTCCTGGACCCCCGATACAAGCAGAACTTTTCCACTCTCATTCCTGTAGAGGAGAGGAGTATGAGAGTGAATCAATATCAACAGGCCCTGGTGCCCAAGCTGAAACTATCCTTCCCATCTGACACCGCTAGCGGCAGAGGACGTAGTTCTGTGGGCCAACTAGTGGGGAGAGGAGGGGAGCAGGCAGCTTGTCAAGCACTGGCAGAGGAACACTCTCCAAGGCCTTTGCCAGTTTTATGTCACCCCAGCAAGACTATGTCACCCGTCCCCCAGTAGGGGGGGAGCTGTTCAGAAAGATGGTGAGGGAGTACCTAGCTGACCATACCAACGTCCTACATGATCACTCTGCTCCATACAACTACTGGGTTGCAAAGCTGGACACGACAACTGGCGCTGTACGCCTTGGAGGTGCTGGCCTGCCCTGCGGCTAGCGTGTTGTCAGAGCGGGTCTTCAGTGCAGCTGGTGGCATCATCACTGATAAGCGTACACACGTGTCAACTGACAGCGCTGACAGGCTGACGATTATTGAAATGAATAAAGCCTGGATTTCACCGGAATGCAAATCTCCTCCGGGGGAAAGCAGCTCAACATGAAGATTCTTTATGTATCCTCTCCTCTCTTCCTCCTCCTCCTCTTCGCACACAAACGCTGACCCAACAGGCAATTTTTCTGAGGGCCAACTGGCGCTCTTTACAAACAATGTTTACGGAGGGCAACCAACAGGCCCTCTCTCCAATAAATTTTTTAGGAGCGTCAACTACAGACACTCAAAAACAATTTTATAGGATGGTCAACTACAGACACTCCAAAACAATTTTACAGGAGGCTCACCTACAACCATTTGACTGCAATCTCAGTCTGACCAAGGCATTGGTGGTGTCACCACCATGCTGTATCAGTGTAAAATTTTATGTGCTTCAGCTGCTACCTGAGTGTAACTTGGTCACTCTGGGTTCACCGCCATGCTGTATCAGTGTAAAATTTTATGTGCTTCACCTACTACCTCAACTAACTTGGTCACTTGTTGGTGTCAACACTAAAGTGTTGCTCCTATACCGCACACAACATAATTGTTTACTGCACTGTAGTAGCAGTAACTGAGAGAAAAAAAGGAATTTTTAGACTACGGCTAATTTACCGCAAACCACTCCATTTTTCACTGAACTTTAGTACATATAACTGAGAAAATACGTATTTTATAGACTGACGCTGCTGTACAGCACACTACAGAATTGTTCACTGGACTGTAGTATATATAAATGAGAAAGAAACGTAGTCTTTAAATGGCGGCTATTTTACCGCAAACCACTACATTTTTCACTGGACTGTAGTACAAAAAACTGAAAGAAAATACATATTTTATAGACTGACGCTACTGTACAGCACACTACATAATTGTTCACTGGACTGTAGTGTATAGAAATGACAGAAAAATGTATTCCCTAGACTAACGCTACTGTACAGTACACTACATAATTGTTCACTGGACTGTAGTATATAGAAATGAGAAAAAAATGTAGTCTTTAAATGGTGGCTATTTTACCGCAAACCACTACATTTTTCACTGGACTGTAGTACATATAACTGAAAGAAAATTCGTATTTTATAGACTGACGCTACTGTACAGCACGCTACATAATTTTTCACTGTACTGTAGTGTATAGAAATGACAGAAAAACGTATTCCCTAGACTGACGCTACTGTACAGTGCACTACATAATTGTTTACTGGACTGTAGTGTATAGAAATGAGAGAAAAATGTATTCCCTAGACTGACGCTACTGTACAGTACACTACATTATTGTTCACTGGACTGTAGTGTATAGAAATGAGAAAAAAATGTAGTCTTTAAATGGTGGCTATTTTACCGCAAACCACTACATTTTTCACTGGACTGTAGTACATATAACTGAAAGAAAATACGTATTTTATAGACTGACGCTACTGTACAGCACGCTACATAATTGTTCACTGTACTGTAGTGTATAAAAATGAGAGAAAAACATATTCCCTAGACTGACGCTACTGTACAGTACACCACATAATTGTTCACTGGACTGTAGTGTATAGAAATGAGAGAAAAACGTATTCCCTAGACTGACGCTACTGTACAGTACACTACATAATTGTTCACTGGACTGTAGTGTATAGAAATGACAGAAAAACGTATTCCCTAGACTGACGCTACTGTACAGTACACTACATATTTGTTCACTGGACTGTAGTGTATAGAAATGAGAAAAAAACGTAGTCTTTAAATGGCGGCTATTTTACCGCAAACCACTACATTTTTCACTGGACTGTAGTACATATAACTGAGAAAAAGCGTATTTTATAGACTGACGCTGCTGTACAGCACACTACAGATTTGTTCACTGGACTATTGTATATATAAATGAGAAAAAAACGTGGTCTTTAAATGGCGGCTATTTTACCGCAAACCACTACATTTTTCACTGGACTGTAGTACATATAACTGAAAGAAAATACGTATTTTATAGACTGACGCTACTGTACAGCACACTACATAATTGTTCACTGGACTGTAGTGTATAGAAATGACAGAAAAACGTATTCCCTAGACTGACGCTACTGTACAGTACACTACATAATTGTTCACTGGACTGTAGTGTATAGAAATGACCAAAAAACGTATTCCCTAGACTGACACTACTGTACAGTACACTACATAATTGTTCACTGGACTGTAGTGTATAGAAATGACCAAAAAACGTATTCCCTAGACTGACACTACTGTACAGTACACTACATAATTGTTCACTGGACTGTAGTGTATAGAAATGATAGAAAAACGTATTCCCTAGACTGACGCTACTGTATAGTACACTACATAATTGTTCACTGGACTGTAGTGTATAGAAATGAGAACAAAACCTAGTCTTTAAATGGCGGCTATTTTACCGCAAACCACTACATTTTTCACTGGACTGTAGTACATATAATTGAAAAAAATACGTATTTTATAGACTGACGCTACTGTACAGCACACTACATAATTGTTCACTGGACTGTAGTGTATAGAAATGACAGAAAAACATATTCTCTAGACTGACACTACTGTACAATACACTACATAATTATTCACTGGACTGTAGTGTATAGAAATGAGAGAAAAACAAATTCCCTAGACTGACGCTACTGTACAGTACACTACATAATTGTTCACTGGACTGTAGTGTATAGAAATTAGAGAAAAAACGTATTCCCTAGTCTGACGCTGCTGTACAGCACACTACAGAATTGTTCACTGGACTATTGTATATATAAATGAGAATGGCGGCTATTTTACCGCAAACCACTACATTTTTCACTGGACCGTAGTGTATAGAAATGAGAAAAAAACGTAGTCTTTAAATGGTGGCTATTTTACCGCAAACCACTATATTTTTCACTGGACTGTAGTACATATAACTGAAAGAAAATACATATTTTATAGACTGACGCTACTGTACAGCACACTACATAATTGTTCACTGGACTGTAGTGTATAGAAATGACAGAAAAACGTATTCCCTAGACTGATGCTACTGTATAGTACACTACATAATTTTTCACTGGACTGTAGTGTATAGAAGTGACAGAAAAACATATTCCCTAGACTGACGCTACTGTACAGTACACTACATAATTGTTTACTGGACTGTAGTGTATAGAAATGACAGAAAAACATATTCCCTAGACTGCACTACAGATCTCAGCAAGCCAAGGTACAGCAGCAGCAAAAATGAGTACTTTGTGCAATTTATTTTGGGTCTGTGTGGACCACGTTCTGTCCCTTCTGCCACCAGTCACTGTGTACAGTGTGTAGCCAAGATGGCGGTAGCTGCACTACAAGTCCCAACCAGCAGCCTGTAGCCCTTGTAGCTCTTAGAAGGGCTGTTGGGTTCTTTGTGGGTGATTCCTGCCTAACCAACATCTAAATTCAGGCCCTAACACTCTCCCTGACAGACAGCAGCTCTATCCCTAATCTCATGAAGACGGCGTATGACGCGAGCAGCGCGGGACCAGATTCTTATATTCCCAGGTCATCTGATCTGGCCAGCCAATCCCTGCTATCGACTTGTAGGGGCCCCACGTGATGCTAGGAGGTACAAAAGACTCTCCTGCATGTTGATTGGCTGAAAAAAGGCGCCTAACATGCAGGAAGAGGAATTTGCCATTTCCTCGAGGATCGCGATATGCTTGTCCAAGTAGCGAGCATATGCGAATACCCTAATGCTCGAACGAGCATGTTCGCTCATCTCTAGTTCCAAGGAATCTACAAGTCAAGATCTGTAACTTTTTATTTGTGAGTTAAAGGTTCCAATGGCATTTCTGAGCCCTACCTTCCTTCATCGGGTACTACACCCCCTATCTAGGGCTACCAAAGTCATTGATTAATGATTATTTCATGAGCATTGCTCGATTTCCACTGGGGATAAGAATGAAATAACTATGATAATATTTTTTAGCTTATGAGTTTACAACCACCTTTCCCCCCATCTCAAGACAGCTGTGACAGAGAAGAGCCTCCTCCCTATGTTGGCCATTGATTTTATGACCTCGCTGAAGGTGCTGGTTCTCAAAGTTGTTTTAGTATTTAAGCCATCCCCTTTCTGCAATGTCAGAGGATTGTGGGAGGGGGAGGAAGATAAGAGCTACTGTATGTGTATCTTTGAAAATACATCAAAGCATTTCAGAAAATTACAGACCATCTGCCATGTGACCGCCACTGAAATCAGTGATGATGCAAGTACTTCACATAATGCAAATATGTTGATACTGTACATGTTATCAACTAGGAGCAGATAACTCTTTTGAGCAGATAATCCTTTAACACACAAATAGGTTCAGCTATGAAATTAAAGAGTTTGTCCCATCTCTCTATTTTCACCGTGAGCTCACATGGCCCGGATTATGGAATCTGCTGAGTGTGCCAGGGCTCTGCTGGTTTTGTAGCTACTATTGCATTGATTGGAAATTATGCTAATAGTGTAGCACAGCAAGCTAGTCTGTTTCCATAACTAAGACATTACAGAAACAGTATAGCTTGTTCCACTGTGCTGTTTACTTAGCTCCCATTCACTGCAATAGGAGTTGCGGAAACAGCGGAGCATCATCCCACTCAGCAGTTTCCATAAACATGGCCATCTGGGGCTGGCGCTTAATCCCATCACGTTGTGGCAATGGCATGATGGAAAAAAAATTTGTTTCTGTAGTCAAACTGATGTGTTTCTGCATAAAAGGGCTATATGTTCACAAAATGTCTGCTCATTGTTTAGTGTAGACATCTGGGGACTGCACTTAATCTCATAATGCTATGAAAATGGCAACATGGGACAACTCCTTTAAGTGGATAATTTAAATGATGTATATTGTGGGAAAACATACATTGAGGTAACATGATGTCTAGTCACAGGAACTGTACCTGCAAAACCAGTGAATGGATCCTAGCAGACCACTCGACTCCTGCAGTAACAGTCAGGATCAGAGAAATGTCAACTCAGAGAAGCATCTATGGAACTTGACAGAAGGAGATGGCGTCAACAGTCTGCTCATCAGCACCCCGCAATGCAATCATGGGCTGCTGATGCATTACAATGGCAGCTGTGGGACTGACAAAGGCCCAAGTCAACCATAGAAGTTTATTAGGCCTTCTGAGAGGCATAGCCAAATAGGTCACCTATTAGCCTATGCCAATTACAAGTACTCAGTATTCCAAAGAATTATGGGGGTCATTTATCATTTAAGGTTATTTTTTGTGTCAGTTTTAAGTCTAGCTTTACTTTGTGCGCCTGCACCAAATTTATAAACTGGGGCATCTCAGCCTTTTCTACCCCGGAGGTTTTTTTGACTTTGCGTTTTCGTTTTTCGCTCCCTGTCTTCCCAGAAACATAACTTTTTTATTTTTTTCGTCCACATAGTCATATGAGGGTTTATCTTTTGCAGGACAAGTTGTACTTTCCAACGCCACCATTTAATATTGCATAGAATGTAGTGGGAAAAAAATTCCGAAGTCTTACTTTTTTTTTTATGGCGTTCATTATTCGGTAAAACTGACTTGTTATCTTCATTCTCCAGTTCATGTTGTAAACTAAATGACTCCAAAGAACATGTTTTTAATGTGTAAAGATGCAAAAACTTAATAGAAAACCCTAAATATATTTTGTATTTCCACATTAATACAAAGCTATAGAATATAGAACAGCAGGAAACAAAGTTGCAAAAAACAATGACAGTCCCACCATAGAAGTCAAATAAAAAATCAGTATATACACTAGAAAATGATGAAGATGGAAAATACAGCTAGTCCTGGAACAAATAAGCCCTCTTATAGCTACATTAGCATAAAATTTAAATTTTATGGCTCTTAGAACGTGAGGAAAAAAAAAAAACTTGATCTCTAAGGCCCAAAACAGGCTGGACCTTAAAGGGGTATTCTCATCTTGGACAATGGGGGCATATCGCTAGGATATGCCCCCATTGTCCTATAGGTGCGGGTCCCGCCGCTGGGACCCGCACCTATATCGAGAACGGGGCCCCCAAAGTGAAGAAGTGTGGACAGCGCAAGCGCGGCCCGCTCTCCATTCACTTCTATGGGGCCGCCGCAAATAGCCGAGCGCTGGCTCGGCTATCTCTGTCGGCTCCATAGAAATGAATGGGAGCGCACTGCGCATGCACGGCCACCACTCCCATTCATTTCTATGGAGCCGACGAAGATAGCCGAGCCAGCGCTCGGCTATTTGCGGCGGCCCCATAGAAGTGAAAGGAGAGCGGGCCGCGCTTGCGCGGTGCGCACTTCTTCACTTTGAGGGCCCCGTTCTCGATATAGGTGTGGGTCCCAGCGGCGGGACCCGCACCTATAGGACAATGGGGGCATATCCTAGCGATATGCCCCCATTGTCCAAGATGAGAATACACCTTTAAGGGGTTATATACAGATAAATTGGTCACATGATTACGTTAAAAAACTCATAAACAGTCAAAATGTTGATATTATGTAATTAATTTATTAAAGGAATTAATAAAGATTAGAGATGAGCGAACGTGCTCGTAACGAGCACTGTAGCGCTCGGCTCCCCTGCGCTCGCATGCGCACGAGCACGTTCGCTCATCTCTAATAAAGATGAATAATGTAAAATATATGAAAATTCTTAAGCTTAAGTATCTGATGCATCACATTGATATAATAAATATGGACACTAATTAAAGAGCAGCAGAATTCAGCAGTTTGCCCTCCATCTGCCTTTCCTCAGGAAATAGCAATATTCCTTTAACTGAATTTGACAGGAATTCTTGTGTTGGTCTGGAATTAGTGAAGTTGCCACCAGTGCAGGAATAACCATATGTGTGATTTCATAGCACGTATGCTTGATTATTGATGTTTATGATTGTGCATATATACTTTCGCATCATACATTTGCTCATTTTTGTTTTACAAATTTTTCTACTGTGGGTGTAATTAATGATTTTTCAACCAACACTCAAAACATCTGCATGGGGATTTTATATACAAAGCAATGAAAACAACACAACACAAATTTGAAAATTTTATTTATTTATTTATTTATTTATTGTGTTCCTTGCACTACTCAATATTCTGGGCACTTGCATGGCCCAAAGAAGGAAGCAATGTTACCTTTTCTCTTTCTTGGATCAGTAGAAACCAAACAGCAACAAGTTGTTGTAATGCATCAAGTGAATTACAACTTCCTGATCAGGTAGATAGACTACAAAAGGCTGGGCTCCATAGTATATTTTGATCCCCCCCCCCACACACACACATACACACCAACTTCCCCTAAATCCCCTTTTCCATGTCTATTCAAGACAGCCATTGCTCACCACACAAGCCCCCATTGACTAGGTCTTGTAAATAATTTGAAAATGAAAAGCTTACTAAACAGAATAGGAGAAGGAATCAAGAGGTTACTTTATAGTATAACTTTTGGGCCTTGTATGCCCACTAGTCTCCCCATATAATAGAATGCCCCACATAGTAGTTATTCTCCCTTAGTGCCTCCCACAGTAGAATGCTCTCTTAGTCTACTCTTCACAGTAGTTATGTCCCATTTGTGCCCTCACTCAGTAGTCATGCCCCCTAAGTGTCCTCACACAGTAATCATGTATCCTTCCTGTACCCACACAATAATTTTGTCCCCTTAGTGCACCAACACATTAGTTATTTCCCCTTCATGGCCTCTTCACAGTAGAATGTCCCCTTTATAGCCTCATTACAGTATTTGGGCCCTCTTATTTAGTCCCTTCATCCCCTTATACAGTAGTGCTCACTACTAGTGTTGAGCTAATTGATGTTAACAAAGTGGAATTTGATCCGAATTTCAGGAAAAATTTATACAAAGTGAAAGTAAGAAGCCTGGGAATGAGGGATCACCCATAATGCTGATCAGCCAGCCCCTGTGAGGTCACAGCCCTTAAAAAAGCCTCATCCTGCCCAGTCTCCATCATCATCCAGAGAACTGAGCATAAAGGACAGATGTGACAAGTGCTAGGTAAAGTAGTTTACAGATCTTTTAATAGTATAATCTGAAATAGGGACAGTTTATGGAGATCGTAGGGAGAGTTTTCAGACACTGTAGAGAGGTAATAGGGAGAGCATAGGGAGACTGCAACACAGTTCAGTTTGTAAGCTGAAAGGATCTTTAGGAGACAGTGCAGTTTGCATCAATCTGCAGTGTAGAGCTATCTAGTTGTAGCCCACCTTGTTTAATAGATAAACAATTCTATAGCACCTTTATTCTCAAATTGGGGTGAATAAGCTGTGTAATCTAACCGTTATTCGGGTGCCCATGTTGTTTAATAGATAAGCAATTCTATTACGCCTTTATTCTAAAATCGGGGTAAATAAGCTGTGTGATGTGCCCACCTTGTCAATATCCTCCTCCACCTCATTATCCTTCACCATATCATCAGTCTCCACTGCAGGCAAAGTTCTGAGTGTTCCACCAACATACCACCTATACAGAGCACGGCAGTGTCACACTGTTCTGCTCCTGGCCAGCCTGGACGAACAGAGTCGCACCAGGGAAAAACTGCTCGTCGTCATCAACAAAGAAATCGAATCCAGGCTGTCTACTCGCCAACTGGAGATCGAAACAATGGTCACTGATAATGGAAAGAACATTCATCATCAACATCAAGGAGGACTGACCCATACGCACTGCATGTCGCACATCTTTAATCTGGTTTTAAAGCGGTTCCTGAAGTCTTTCACCCAACTGCAAGACATCTTAAAAATGGCCATGAAACAGCCACTCTTAAACTGCAAAGCATGCCCTCCTTGAGCTGCAACGGCAGAATAATGTTCCCCAACATCGCCTCATATGTGACATTTCCACCTGTTTAAACTCCACCCTTCACATGTTGGACCAATTATATGAGCAGAGGAAGGCCGTGAACGATTTCTTGATGATGCAGCAGATGTGTAACTTTGATGTTAGCCAGTCGAAGCTAATGCGTGAGGAAGCCACTTTATTTGTCATCAGAACTATAAGATGAATTATGTCATTCCACTACTTCAAGTCCTGGAGCAGAGGCTAATAAATCTGGCTGGTCAGGGGACAGAAGACATGGCGGCTACATTTCACAGCCACCTAATCTCTGTGGGGGGTGAACTGGCAGATGGGGAGGATAAGCAGGACATTAACATCCAGGAAATCTTTACAGAAATAATTAGTTTATCTGCCCAAGCAACAGGAGAGGAGCATAAGGAGCAGGAGACCAGTCAAATGTCCCATACAGACAGTGGCAGTATGCAGTGGAGATGGAGGCAGGAAATCCCTCCAAATCCCTTGAGCAAATAGCCAGATGCATGCTGAATTGCTTGCGCAGTGACAGCCACATTATCACCATTCGGCAGAGGGATGACTATTGGCTTTCCACAATGTTAGACCGGCAGGTGAGTCTATATACAGTACTAGAGATGAGCGAACATGCTCGTCCGAGCATTAGGGTATTCGCATATGCTCGCTACTCGGACGAGCATATCGCAATCCTCGAGGAAATGGCAACTTCCTCTTCCTGCATGTTAGGCGCCTTTTTTCAGCCAATCAACATGCAGGAGAGTCTTTGGTACCTCCTAGCATCACGTGGGGCCCCTACAAGTCGATAGCAGGGATTGGCTGGCCAGATCAGATGACCTGGGAATATAAAAATCTGGTCCCGCGCTGCTCGCATCATACGATGTCTTCATGAGATTAGGGATAGAGCTGCTGTCTGTCAGGGAGAGTGTTAGGGCCTGAATTTAGATGTGGGTTAGGCAGGAATCACCCACAAAGAACCCAACAGCCCTTCTAAGGGCTACAAGTAGAGATGAGCGAATCTATTCGCCGCTTCGTAGATTCGTATCGAATCTTGGGATTTTTCAGCTGCGAAGCGAATCCGAATATTAGGTGATTCGCTTCGCTTTTGTACGCATTCGCTATGTAGTTTGTCCGCTAAATTATACGCTATTCTACGTATAATTTAGTTACTTTATACGCTGTCGCGTACGAATTCAATTCAGCGATGCAGACATATTTTAAAAATATAGGTTTTTTCTCTCATTTATACATTATATGGTGCAGTGCCAAATTTTATCGTGTGCTGCACACTAGCCGGAGTGTAGTAAATATACGTTTTTCCTCTCAGTTATATATTATACAGTGCAGTGAAAAATTCTGTTGTGTGCTGCACACTAGCCAGAGTGTAGAAAATATACGTTTTTCGTCTCAGTTATACATTATACAGTGCAGTGCAAAATTCTGTCGTGTGCTGCACACTAGCCAGAGTGTAGAAAATATACGTTTTTCCTCTCAGTTATATATCCTACAGTGCAGTAAAAAATTGAGTGGTTTCCGGTGCAATAGCCGCCGTCTAAAGACTACGTTTTTCCTCTCAGTCATATATACTACAGTGCAGTGAAAAATTCTGTCGTGTGCTGCACACTAGCCAGAGTGTAGAAAATATATGTTTTTCGTCTCAGTTATACATTATACAGTGCAGTGCAAAATTGTGTCGTGTGCTGCACATTAGCCGGAGTGTAGAAAATATACATTTTTCCTCTCAGTTATATATCCTACAGTGCAGTGAAAAATTGAGTGGTTTGCGGCTCAATAGCCGATGTCTAAAGACGTTTTTCCTCTCAGTCATATATACTACAGTGCAGTGAAAAATTCTGTCGTGTGCTGCACACTAGCCGGAGTGTAGAAAATATACGTTTTTCCTCTCAGTTATACATTATACAGTGCAGTGCAAAATTATGTCGTGTGCTGCACACTAGCCGGAGTGTAGAAAATATATGTTTTTCCTCTCAGTTATATATCATACATTGCAGTGAAAAATTGAGTGGTTTGCGGTACAATAGCCGCCGTCTAAAGACTACGTTTTTTCTCTCAGTTATATATCATACAGTTCAGTGAACATACAAAATGTTGAACCCAAGGGCTAAGGGTCGAGGATGAGGGCGTGGGCGTTCAAGTAGTGTAGGGGGCAGAGGCCGTGGTCCTGGGCAGGGTGACACAGTACAAGTTGATGAGGGAGCAGTGGAACGCCGCAGAGATTCGCTCCCTAGCTTCATCTCGCAACTTACTGGTTCATGTGGTACACCACTATTGAAACTACAACAGTGCGAACAGGTGATGACGTGGATGGCGGACAATGAGTCCAGTAATTAATCCACCACCCAGTCTTCCATGCAGTCCACCCACGCTAGCCAAGGGAGTAGACCTCTGGCTCCTCCAGCTCAACCTCCTTCCCCCCAACCTGCCCCCCCCACGGAAAGTATGGATTCAGATCTGGCATATTCACAGGAAGTCTTTTCAGGACCCTATCCAGAGACACAAACCATCGCTCAACAGCAACCTGAGCAGTGGCTCTGTCCCGATGCCCAAAATTTAGAACTTTCACAGTCTGTGGGTGATGAGAGTGTGGACTTAGTGCAAGTAGTGCCTGAAGAGGTGTTGGATGATGATGATGATGATGATGAGACACGGTTGTCAGACAGTGACGTTGTTGTCAGGGCAGTAAGACCGAGGGGGGAGCAGAGTGAGGAATCAGAGGAAGAGCTGGTGGATGATGAGGTGACTGACCCGAGACAGTGCTTCTGAGGGGGAGGCAAGTGCAGCACCAGAACAGGTTGGAAAAGGCAGTGGGGTGGCCAGAGGGAGAAGCAGGGCCAGAGCAGGTAGATCAGCAACTGTTTCACGGAGTCAAGCTCCCGTGCCGAGGCCTAGACGTTCGCAAGTCTGGAGGTTTTTTAAAGAAAGTGAGGATGACCGACGGACTGTGGTGTGCAACCTGTGCCACACCAGGATCAGCAGGGGAGCCACCACTACCAGCCTAACCACTACCAGCATGCGCAGGCATATAAGTGCTAAACACCCGACTCAGTGGAACCAAGGACGTTCAACTCCTGCGGGTCACACCACTGCCCCTTCCCCTGTGTCACATGCTGGCTCGGCGAGTCAACCCCCCCGCCCAGGACCCTGGCACGAGCGCCTCCCGCCCCAACAACCACCCCTTCACCTCCACAATCCTCCACAACCTCCACCAATGTGTCCCAGCGTAGCGTTCAGCTGTCTTTGCAGCAGACATTTGAGCGCAAGCGCAAATACAATTCCAGCCACCCACATGCACGAGCCCTAAATGTCCACATCTCCAAATTGTTGAGCCTGGAGATGCAGCCCTATAGACTGGTAGAGACTGAGGCTTTCTGCAACCTGATGGCGGTGGCTGTCCCTCGGTGTTTGGTCCCCAGCCGCCACTATTTTTACCGATGTGCCGTCCCAGCCCTACACCAGCACGTGTCAGAGAACATCATCCGTGCCCTGACCAACGCGGTTAGTGATAAGGTCCACCTAACCACGGACACGTGGACAAGTGCTGCCAGGCAGAGACACTATATCTCACTGACGGCACATTGGGTTAACTTGGTGGAGGCTGGGACGAGTCTGACCCTGGGGCCGCTCATGTACTGCCCACACCGAGGATTGCGGGGCCTACCTCGGTCACGGTTTCTCAGATGTACTATGCCTCTTCCTCCAACCCCTCCTCCTCCAAATTACCATCCGTGGGCACGGCGCCTTCAGTCGGTAGCTCTAAGCGCAGCAGCAGTGCCGTGGGTAAGCGCCAGCAGGCGGTGCTCAAACTGCTGAGCTTTGATGACAAAAGGCACACCGCCCAAGAGCTGTTACAGGGCATCACGGCGCAGACCGATCTGTGGCTGGCACCGCTGAACCTCAAGCCAGGCATGGTTGTGTGTGACAACGGGCGTAACCTGTTGGCGGCTCTGCAACTCGGCAGACTGACACATGTGCCATGCCTGGCCCACGTGTTCAATCTCATAGTTCAGCAGTTCCTCAAGACATACCCCAATTTGTCAGATTTGCTCACCAAGGTGCGCCGCATCTGTGCGCATTTCCGCAAGTCAACCACAGATGCTGCCACTCTCAAGGCAGCGCAGCGGCGCCTACAACTGCCAGCTCACCGATTGTTGTGCGACTTGCCCACGAGATGGAATTCGACATTAAACATGTTATCCAGAGTTTACCAGCAGCGCAGAGCGATTGTAGACTGTAGACTGTAGATGTCAACTTCCACCAGAACTTGTAGTCAGGTCAGTCAGCTTCCTCAAGTCTACAATGAGGAGTGGACGTGGATGTCTGATATCTGTCAGATGTTGAGCAACTTTGAGGAGTCAACACAGATGGTCAGTGGCGATGCCGCCATTATCAGCCTCACCATCCCGCTGCTTTGCCTGTTGAAAAACTCACTGCTCAGCATGAAGTCAGAAGCTTTGCGCTTTTCACAGGAGATGGGGGAAGAAGATATGTCGCTTGATAGCCAGAGCACCCTCCGGTCTGTTTCTCAGCGCGTATTGGAGGAGGGGGATGAGGATGAGGAGGAAGAGGAGGAGAATGTTGGCGAGACAGAAGAGGGTACCAATGCTCAGTCCTTCTTAACTCTTGAGCGTGTATGGGCTGAAGAGGAGGAGTTGGAGGAGGAGGAAATGGAGAGTCAGGCCAGTGAGGAGAGGGAATTTTTGCATGTTGGGACTCTGACGCACATGGCAGACTTCATGTTAGGCTGCCTATCCCGTGACCCTCGCGTTAGAAGCATTTTTTCAAACACCGATTACTGGATGTTCACTCTTCTGGACCCACGGTACAAGCAGAACCTTTCCACTCTCATCCCTTTAGAGGAAAGAAGTATGAGAGTGAATCAATATCAACAGGCCCTGGTGCACAAGCTGAAACAATCCTTCCCATCTGATGCCGCTAGCGGCAGAGGGCGTGGTTCTGTGGGCCAAGTAGCGGGGGAGAGGAGGCAAGCAGGCAGCTTGTCCAGCACTGGCAGAGGAACACTCTCCAAGGCCTTTGCCAGTTTTATGTCACCCCAGCAAGACACTGTCACCCATAGGCGGATTATAATGAGGGCAATCTGGGCAACCGCCCGGGGCCCAGCCTCCTGGGGGGGCACAGACCGGATTGCCCCCATTATAATCACATTATGATCAGTGGCGTGTGGGCTGCGGCACAGAGGGGCCCGGAGCGCACGGGAGGCCCCACCCCCTACTCTGCATCATTAAGATGCGTCCCTGCGCTCCAGGTCTCTCGTCACCCGCTCACCACTGCAACTTTTAGGCCCCCCTAATGTACTGAGAGCGCTCCTGTGCGCTCCCAGCTGGCCCCGCCTCCTCCCTCATGCTGCGCTGCTGGTCCTGAACAGGGAAGGACCTGTGCAGTGCGGCAATAGGGGAAAGAAGAAAACCAAGGCCCAGCCCCCTCCAGAGTGGCGTCAGGACAAGGGACAAGTAACAGTGAGTATTTATGTGTTTCATGTATGTGTGTGTGTATGTATGTGTGTGGGTATATGTATGTGTATGTATGTGTGTGGGTATATGCATACATTGTACATACTGTATATTGTACAGCGTGGCGCAGGGGTTATATTGACATGGCATGGTGTAACAGCCATGCATTTGTTGTACAGTATATATTATAATCCCTGTACCATGCTATACAATGTACAGTATAATCCGTACACCATGCTGTATAGTATACAGTATAATCCGTACACCATGCTGTATAGTATACAGTATAATCCGTACACTATGCTGTATAATATACATTATAATCCGTACACCATGCTGTATAATATACAGTATAATCCGTACAACATGCTGTATAATACACAGTATAATCCGTACACCATGCTGTATAATATACAGTATAATCCGTACACCATGCTGTATAGTATACAGTATAATCCGTACACCATGCTGTATAGTATGCAGTATAATCCGTACACCATGCTGTATAATATACAGTATAATCCCTAGACCATGCTTTATAATATTTAGTATAATCCCTACACCATGCTGAATAGTATACAGTATAATCCCTACACCATGCTGAATAGTATACAGTATAATCCCTACACCATGCTGTATAGTATACAGTATAATCCCTACACCATGCTGTATAGTATACAGTATAATCCATATACCTTGCTGTATAATATACAGTATAATCCGTACACCATGCTGTATAGTATACAGTATAATCCGTACACCATGCTGTATAATATACAGTATAATCCGTACACCATGCTGTATAATATACAGTATAATCCGTACACCATGCTGTATAATATACAGTATAATCCGTACACCATGCTGTATAATATACAGTATAATCCCTGCACCATGCTGTATAATATACAGTATAATCTGTACACCATGCTGTATAATACACAGTATAATCCGTACACCATGCTGTATAATACACAGTATAATCCCTACACCATGCTGTAAAATATACAGTATAATCAGTACACCATGCTGTATAATACACAGTATAATCCGTACACCATGCTGTATAATATACAGTATAATCCGTACACCATGCTGTATAGTATACAGTATAATCCGTACACCATGCTGTGACCTTTCCCTGTGAACCAGACACCCTCCCCTCTTCAGAGCAGGGGGTGCCTGGTTTAGTGCTCTGGTTCTTCCATTGACTTCCATTGTGCTCGGGTGCTATGTAGAGCACTCGAGCATCACCGAGGGTTCTACCCGAGCACCCGAGCACTTTGGTGCTCGATCAACACTAATGAGTAGACATTAGAGTGGTTAGTAAAGCGGCTCAACTGTGTATATGCAGAATGTAGGGGGTGGCTCTCTCACAGCAGGTAGAATTGAGCTACAGCAATGGTGTGGGTAATAAGCAGTGAATCAATAGGGATCAAACATGAGCAACCTTTGCTACGGGGGGAGGCATCACTATACAAGTAGGGGGGACAGTTCATATACATGTTAACTACACACGAAAACATATAATGTCATAGATCATAGGTGAAAAAAAACCACCCTTGCATTTTTTCTTATTTATTTTAGGATAGACATGGGAATATCCTATGTTTAAATTAATTTGCTTTATATTTCACAAACACATCTGATGGAAGTTGTTTTCCTGACACTGGTTCTGATTCCCCCCATCTAATTTTACATCGTACCCCCTTGTTTTTGTGTTTAGTTTTATACTAAAAACCCTTCCTTCCTGAAACTTATTTATACCTTTAACATATTTAAAGGTTTCGATCATGCTCCCCTTCCCATTTCCTTTCTTTCCTCAAGGCTAATTAAGAGGGTCATTTATTATGCTGAAATACGCCTATATTTCAGGCGCAGATGGTGGCGCAACGGTTAGTTGTGCTGTCATCAGCAACTTCTCCCTGCTAACACTAGGTCTAAAATTGTGGGCATTGCTAGGGAGGGGAAGGGGATGGGCCAACAGCTCTGTCTCATTTACCGTTTTCTACACCTGTTTCAGGCATAGAAAAAGGTCTAAATCTACTGTAAGGCAGCTAGGAAGCTGTCTTACATTTAGAACTGGCGCTGGATGCGCTGAAGTTGTGGAGAGGCCTGTGCCTCTCCATAACTTCGGTGAAACCACCACCAGCTTAGGGACGGTTTTAATAAATGTGACCCTGAGTTCATACGTCACCAAGATTTTGTGCAGGATCTTCAATGAAGATGGACGCGGCGGCCTCTTTACGTTCAAATGGATAAGGTGAATATGATTTTTTTTAACCGCCATTTCTGGGAAAAATGATTAGTTATCACTAGAGATGAACAAAGTTTTCAAAAATTAGATTTGGACGCTGCACCGCATTTTCCCAAAAAGTTCTATGCATATTAATTTGTGATGAAGCTCGTTAAAAATCCTATTTAAAAAAACCTATTTCCCAGCTGCAGAGAGCCTGTATATCGGTGTACATGCATTGCAGAAACATACATAGCTAGTCCTCTGTGGTAGTGAAATAGTTACTGTGGGGCAGTATGACAGGCAGTTGACCGGCATCACTCTTATCATATCACACATCATTTATTTGGTCAGTTACGGTGTCAAACCTAGCCAAACAACTCAGTCTTACAGGTCAATGTTAGCATTAGGTATAAAGAACCGTGCAGTGGCCCAAGATTCTACTATAGAGTGAAACAGCGCACTTCTTTTACACTGTCTGCTGATTCCACAAATATTTCTACAGAACCTGTTCTGTTACACGCTGATACAAGTAGAGAGCTCATAACAGAGTGAAGAGGGTAACAGCAGTAAGTTTGTGTTGATGTCTTTGTTTATTTATCCCTTCTTCTGATCTGTCACAAGAACAACCCCGGAAAACGGAACGGGTCTTTTGAGCATCCGACTTCACATGGTTGGCATTTGGTCAGTAATTGATCAGTATTGCTAAGACAAAAAAAACGGGAGTGGATCCAAAACAGAGATGACATGTGATTAGAATATTTGTATGTCTTTTGTGTTTTGTACCCAGTCCTGCTTTTGGCTTCCAAATCATGAGCAAATCCTGATGCAAAATACTGATCGTGTGATAGATGCCTTATGGATGCTCCAAAGACAAGATCTGCTGTGTTTATTACTTTTCCATTCTTCTAACAGATGAGAAGGAGGGTAAAATAAATGATGGTGTCAACATAGTGGCGTCATGGAATGAGGAGGGTGTCAACAGAATGAGAAGTCAACATAATGGCCCAGTCATAGAGTGAGGAAGGTGGCAACCGCATGAGGAATAAACATATTGGCCCAGTGACAGAGTGAGGAGGGTGGCAACCGCATGAGGAGTCATCATAGTGGCCCAGTGACAGAGTGGGGAGGGTGACAAGTGCATGAGGAGTCAACATAGTGGCCCCGTCACATAGTGGTGAGGGTGACAACTAGATATGAGCAAATCTATTCGCCGCTTCGTATATTCGTTACAAACCTTTGTTATTTCCTACGCTGAAGCAAATCTGTTTAGATTAGCTTTCTACGAATCTTCTTAAATGTTCTTAAATCTTTGTACTCTAACGCTACGTACACATCTGATAATTTGTACGCTAATGCTACGCATCTGATAATTTGCAATACCAAAGAAAAGACAATACCGCATGACATGACCGCATATCTGAGTAAAATACTATTTATTGAAAAAAACACCACATACACTTTAAAAATTGTATACAATGAAAAAACAATGTGAGGAAACCATGATAAGTTCCACACAAACCAGGACAACACATGAAGTCCACAATGGGACACACATACACCGCAGTACTAATATGTATAAATAAGAAAAAATACCACCAATATTAAAAAATCTATGTAGAAAATATCACATCAAAATACGTAAGTGCACAGATATATTCAAAGTACTCATCTGTTGTAATAGTGAGACGGCATGTTGTCCAGGTATAACACCCCACTCGTATCGCCGGTCTCACCAGCTTCCTCAAGGGTAATGACATGCAATGAGGTGTGTCAGTATATATACAGTACAGACCAAAAGTTTGGACACACCTTCTCATTCAAAGAGTTTACTTATACTTAACAAAAAAGTGTTAAACAACTGTAAATATGTCTTATATTCTAGGTTCTTCAAAGTAGCTACCTTTTGCTTTGATTACTGCTTTGCACACTCTTGGCATTCTCTTGATGAGCTTCAAGAGGTAGTCACCTGAAATGGTTTTCACTTCATAGGTGTGCCCTGTCAGGTTTTTTTTTTTTTTTAAATTCTTTATTTTCAGTAAAACAGTAGAGAGTCATACAAAACAATCAATGATGTAACATACACCATAGATGCGATAAAGTCAGACAATAAAAAAGGAGGGGAAAGTAAGAGGTAAGGAGGGAGGAAGGGGGGGGGGGGAAATGGCGGGGGAAAAAAGAGGAGGGTGGGGGACCAAGAGGTGGGACAAGGGAAGGACGGAGGGAGGAGGGACATAGGGCTGAAAACAATATCAGTCAACAGAGCTCAAATGAATACTCGATCACTTCTCAGACTAGAAGAACAATCATAACAACAGACGTCGTCCGTACTGGGCTAGCAAAATAAGAAAATAAGAGACATCAACAGTCTAAAGAATCTCTCGCTATCTGGGCAGAGGAAATTATGCAGAGTTAGTTCGTTTCCATCTAATTCACGGATCCCAAGTAACTAGAAAAGACGGATCCTGCCACTTCTCCCAACTGGCCAGTTCCTCTAGTTGAAAGATTAGGTGGACCCTTTGATACCATTCTTGCACCGATGGTACGATGGGATCGAGCCAGTGTACAGGCACTAATAGTTTGGCTGCTATTAAAAGGTATGACTCCAGAGAATGCTTAGTGAAAGTACCAGCACCCTCAGGCAGGTTTAGGAGTACTAAACGTGGGGAAAGTGAGAGGGAAGGCAAACAAATATCTCTCATGCCTTTTTCTATAATCCTCCAATATTCCTGTATTACCGGGCATGACCACCATATATGAAATAAGGTACCCGGTGAGTGGCCACATCTCCAACAGAGATCAGTGGATAAGGGAAACATCCTAGCAACTACATCAGGCGATCTGTACCACCTAGTCAAGAGTTTAAAGGCATTTTCTTGAGTCCTGATACAACGAGAGCACCCATGAGAGCGCTGTAGCACAATTTTTATCTCTCGGGGAGAGAGTGTGATGTTAAGATCCTTTTCCCAGGCAATCAGATAATGAGGTTTAGGGGGCGCTCTTTGCTCATTAATCTTTTTATAGAAACTAGATAAAAGATGTTTTGGCTGCTGAGGCATGAAAGATAATGTCTCAAACCAACTAGGGTCTCTGTGGGGAAACTTGTCCAAAAACTTTTTGAAGCACTCCGAAAAGTGTGCCATGTGAAGGTAAGTAACCGTTTTAATACCATGGTCATTCCGGAAAGACTCAATTGTGGGGATACAACGATTTGCCAAGAGAGACCTAACCGGGATTGTCTGAAGTTGAGCCCAGAAATCAGCCAATATCTCACTCTCCGTTCCTATCGCTACCGGAATGAGATGGGACGGAAGAAAGGGAGAAAGCGTCGGTGGAGTCGCTTGCTCTAGAGAATTATGTAGTGTGAACCTGGCCAACATAAGACCTGCTATGTTGGGTTGAAACGTAGCTCTCTGAGAAACATCTGAAAAAGGTTTCCACAATAAGTAGATATCATTGACAGTAAGTTGCGATTTCAGTACCTGAATTCCCAGTGGAGCATCCCTCGGTGATATAATTTCTCCTAGGATTCTGAGTTGAGCGGCTGCATAATATATTTTAAGATCGGAAAGACCAAAGCCTCCCTTATTTTTAGGCAGGGTTAAAGAGCTATAAGCTAGTCTTGGCTTGGTTCTCTTCCAAAGGAAGGCAGAAAAAAGCCGGCGAATTTTAGCAAAAAATGCTGGAGGTAAGTAAATCGGGGCAGCCTGCAGAACATACAGAACCCGAGGTAGAATATAGGTTTGCAGAAGGTTTTTTCTACCAATCCAGGACATCATAGGGATTTCAAAGGATTTCAGCTGGGCCGATATCTCCCGTAACAAAGGTGCATAATTAAGAGCATAAATCTGTGTAAGATCATTTGGGACCTTAATACCGAGGTATTTAATGGAAGTACTGGGCCAGGCAAAGGGGTAATGAGCAGAAAGGAATTCCTGAGTCTGTTTAGATAGACCCACTCCAATGGCCTCACATTTGGACAGATTAATCTTAAAGTTCGATATATCTCCGAAGGCATTAAAAGTGTCTATTATAATTGGAAATGCAGTGACCGGGTCTGTTAAGAAAAGTAATAAGTCATCCGCGAAAGCTGCTATCTGGTGATGGACATCAGCAACCTGAAGACCTACTATGGAAGGATTACGGCGAATGGACTGCAAGAGCGGTTCTAAGGCAAAACGAATAAAGTAGGGGATAATGGGCAGCCCTGGCGAGTGCCATTCGTGATCTTAAAGGGGCTAGACAATACTTCATTAGCCCTCACTCTAGCGGTGGGATCTCTATAAAGAGCAAAGATGGCATCTATGAAGGATACAGGTAAGCCAAACCGTAAGAGTACTATTCTCATGTAATGCCAGTCCACTCGGTCAAACGCCTTTTCCGCGTCCGTACTGAGGAGGGTAAGGCTCATGTTTTTATTAGAAGCGTAAGAGATAGTCTGGAGGACTCTGATAGAATTATCTCGTCCCTCTCGCCCCCGCACAAATCCCACTTGCTCCCTATTTATCAGAGATGGAACAATGATAGATAACCTTTGGGCTAGAATCTTTGCAAACAGCTTCACATCGGAATTCAAGAGGGAAATAGGTCTGTAGCTAGTACACAACGTCGGGTCTTTACCTTCCTTGGGGATTATACTGATATGGGCTTCTAACGCCTGTGGTGCTATATGGGAGCCGAACAATAAGCTATTAAAGTAAGTAGACAGTCGAGGGACAAGTTGTGGGGCAAACAGTTTATAATAGGCGATTGGGAGGCCATCCGGCCCCGGAGTTTTCCCAGAGGGGACAGACTTCATTACTCTATGGATTTCTGCATCCAATATTGGCTCCATTAATTTCTCTTTAATGTCCAGAGAGATAGAAGGCAACTCCAAGACATTCAGAAATGCGTCAATACGATCTGATCTAGTCTGTAAATCCTCTGGGGTTTCACCTGCTCTAAGATTATACAGATTGCTATAGAAAGCTGAGAAGAGCTATTCCTTCATCAGAACTCGTCAGAGCACCATTAGGAGAAGCAACTTTTGCAATGTGCGCTTTGTCCCTAGCCTTTTTAATTAAAGCCGACATTACTTTTCCTCCTTTATCGCCATGGGCATATTGTTTGCAGCGAGCTTTCAAATAATTCTTAGTAGATCTAGCATGCAATAAATCTTTAAGCTCCTGGCGCAGAGCTGTCAAATCTGCAAGTTCTGATGCGGCTAAGGAGAGTTTGTGCACCTTCTCCTTTTGTGCAATGCGATTGAGCAACGAAGATACACGCATGCTAGATTGCTTTTTGACAAAAGAACCATAAGAGATTAACTCGCCTCGAATATAAGCCTTGTGGGCCTCCCATATAGCAGACTGGTTCGGGGTGGAATTAGCGTTAACATCAAAATAAGATGTAAGTTTGGAGGAAAAGGAATCTCTACTGGAGGACGATCCCAATAGCTGGGGGTTGAGCTTCCAAGACCATTCCCTGGAATTCCGATGCGAAAACTGCAATGCCAAGGATATCGGGGAATGGTCAGATACAGCAATATATCCAATATCAGTTTTGGTGACATTGGGGAGAAGATGACGCGAAACCAAGAAATAATCTATTCGGTGGTAGGATCCTTGAGGGTTCGGAGAAAAACGTATAGTCCCAACCAGTAGGGTTAGAGGTTCCTCCAGACATCTACGACCCCTAATTCTTCAAAGAGTCTATGGAGACCTCCCAGTGCTCTATAAGAGACTGGGACACGTTGTGAGGACGTGGTCCTATCAGGGGGATTGAGGGCCACATTAAAGTCACCTCCTATAAGCAGTACACCTGAATTAAAACAGCAAGAT
>ONZH01010030.1:0-49503 GCA_900303285.1 Rhinella marina | reverse complement strand
CCGCTTGATGCTGCCGACGCCGTCTCCACATGCTGTCCTCTAGCTGCCGCTAGGTCCAAATTATGTAATTGCGCCACTCTACGGTATGCTGCATTTAATTTTTTATAACTGCTGCTGCCTCTCCCAGGGTATGTCACTGTGCCATTCTGTCTCATTAAAATTAATACAACTCCTGCTGCCTCTCCCACTCTGTGGCCTTGAAATGTATTCCACTGCTGCCTCTTGCAGCTGCTGTTACTGTACCACTCTCCTCTGCAGCAACATGTCACTCGTAAATTTTTGGTACGTTCTGTAGTCCTATTCCATTATTCAAAGCTCAAGTACACAGGAAACCCTGTTTGTTTTGAACACTCAAATTTGTAAAAGTAAACGATTCCAGCCCCCGGGACACTCAGCGATGAGCATGGGGGAGGCGAGAGACAGGGGCTCCCACAGGTGGTAGCTCAGCTCTCTGCAGACCGCCAGCTCCATCTCAAGACGGAACTCCGAACTTTCTTGGCGTCTTGGGTCAATACTGACATTTTGTCACAGTCGAGGCAAAGCTGGAGCCTTCGCTGCACCTCCTCTGTCTTACATTCCCGTCCGCTGGCATAACCAGCCCCGATACTGACAAGAACATATGCGACAGTTGATCTTAACCAAAAGGACAAGAATTTTTTATTAGGGTCTTCAGGGTATGTCATCATGCCACTCTCCGGTCTGATGCTGCTGTGGCCGCCACGCCGACTTCACATGCCGTCTCCTAGCTGCTGCTACGTCAAAATTAGGTAATTGTGCCACTCTGTGGCCTCCAAATTGTACTACTACTTTCACTACTCATGCTGCTGCCACCTGGCCACACTATCATCGTGCCACTCTATAGTCTGCTGATACTGCTATCTCCAACCTGTCTGGGGGATCTCTGCTTGTATAAGCGTGTAATAGGGTCTGTCGAATGTGGAATCAGTGAATTGGTGTAAAAGGCGTGTGCTTTTGGCGCTCTAGTAGGATCTTGGGCCTCTGCACGATTCTTTATAGCTGGCGCTAACGTTGACCTGTAAGGCTGAGTTCAGACTTGAGTTGTTTGGTGAGTTTTGGCCCCTTAACTGCCCAAATACATAAAAGTGTGCAGCTATTCTAAGAAGCCTGTTATGTGCGTGTCACACTGGCTCACAGTATTCTTCCACTACCACAATAGAACACCGAGTGTACTCAAGGGCAATGCTGGCATTCACTGTAATGTTGATTTGTACGCTAATGCTACACATTGTATACTAATTAGTATGAATTTGTATGCTAATGCGTACGCATTTACAAGCGAAAGGAGTAAAAGCGGAGAAGTCGCGATTCTGACCTTTTTCTATTAACCAGACACCCTCCCCTCTTCCGAGCGGGGGGTGCCTGGTTTAGTCCCATTGACTAACATTATGCTCGGTTGCTCGGCCAGAGCACCCGAGCATACGAGCACAGAAGTGCGCGCTCAACACTACTCCCTATGCGTTTTACTGCAAGGCACAGTGTTCTACACCACTATCCAGGCTCTCTGCAGCCCGGAAGTAGCCGGTTTTTAACGCGTTTCGCAACAAATTTATCCGGATCGAAGGAAATCTTTTCGGAAAATTCAGCGAACCAGCTGAATCGAATTTTCCGAAAAGATTTGCTCATCTTTAATTGTAAGGTATGCTGACTGTAATACCTGTCTTATGGATAGGTTGGTTGTGCACACCCGACTTTTGGCATATAGCCTCTGTGTTGTTTGTCTTTATGTTGTATTTAGTTATTGATAGGTTGTGTAGGGGTTAAGCATAGCTATTAGTAGGCAGTGTAGTGGTTGGGCAGTGAAATAGTTATTATAAGCATAGCTATATTATGTATAAATAAAAAAAATAAGGAATAAGTTGCGTTTGTAATGTAAACCAGACACCCTCCTCTCTTCCAAGCAGGGGGTGCCTGGTTTCGTCCCATAGACTTCCATTATACTCGGGTGCTCGGCCGAGCACTCGAGCACCACCTAGTGTTCGGCCAGAGCACCCGAGGACACGAGCACTGTGGTGCTCGATCAACTCTAGTACTCACTGCATCAATACCCAGGGTAAGGCACAAAATTATCTGTGAGTGATAAAGTGATATCAGGTGTCAGGCCTCAATCATCTGTTTCCATTTATTTCTGTCTCCACACCATTTCAATTCTTTATTTTCTGTGGTTGTTCAATTAAATGAAACCAACATATACATAATCAGTACACCAATACACAAAATTATCTGTGAATAATAACCAATTTAGGCCTAAATATGTTTCTGTTTATTTCTGTCTCCACATGTTTCCAATAAATTTTTTTCAAGATATTATTGAATGTATTCAAACCAGCATATAGGTAATTTCTATAGCTAGAAATTGGATTTGAACAATTCGCCATGTCCTTACATGTACGGGTCTGCACATGCGCTGCACTGAAGGGATTGCCATGTGTCTACCCTTTGCCAACAGATATAGATTACCGGCTCAACATTGTTCATAAGGATCAGGGATTGTAATACTGGAGCAGACTAACTTATTTTGTAAAAGACTAATTTTGTAGAAGACTAATGTTTTCGCGAAAAGAATTTTTGTTTTTTTCTGACAAAAACAACAATCAAAAACAACAATCAACTTGTGACCAACTCTGATGTGGAAAGAATCTTTATTTGCACTGCCCACAGGGTGTTAAATAAGACTGCTCCGTAACACTAAATCACAGTAACTGGCTAACAGAAGCAGCTAAATATCAATGTGGATACGCCACAAACAAACCAATTTGTGAATTAGGGCCTCATAGAATTCGTTATGTATTAATCAGTGTGGACAAGCCACAAACAGTAGAATGAGACAGGTGTATCACCCCAAATTGTGAATTATGGTCTAATAGAATTGTTTATACAGGGTGGGCCATTTATATGGATACACCTAAATAAAATCGGAATGGTTGGTGATATTAACTTCCTGTTTGTGGCACATTAGTATATGGGAGGGGGGAAACTTTTCAAGATGGGTGTTGACCATCATTTTGAAGTCGGACATTTTGGATCCAACTTTAGTTTTTTCAATGGGAAGAGGGTCATGTGACACATCAAACTTATTGAGAATTTCACAAGAAAAACAATGGTGTGCTTGACTTTAACGTAACTTTATTCTTTCATGAGTTATTTACAAGTTTCTGACCACTTATAAAATGTGTTCAAAGTGCTGCCCATTGTGTTGGATTGTCAATGCAACCCTCTTCTCCCACTCTTCACACACTGATAGCAACACCACAGAAGAAATGCTGGCACAGGTTTCCAGTATCCGTAGTTTCAGGTGCTGCACATCTCGTATCTTCACAGCATAGACAATTGCCTTCAGATGACCCCAAAGATAAAAGTCTAAGGGGGTAGATCGGGAGACCTTGGGGGCCATTCAACTGCTACATGATGATGTGTTTCCCTCTTTATGCACTGAAGCTGGCACGTTCCCTGAGTTTTTCCAGCAAGATGGTACACCACCACATTATGGGTGTCAGGTCCGAGCATTCCTAGATGAACAATTTCCTGGAAAGTGGATTGGGCGTCGTGGGCCAGTTGAATGGCCCCCAAGGTCTCCCGATCTGCAGAACAGCAGAACAGATTAAGTATGAACGACGCAGCAAGTGAACTAGATAAATGTGCCTGTATATTAGACTGCCTGTTGACAATGAATCTGATGCAGAAGTAAGTCTACGTATAACAGAACAGATTAATCCCTTAGTGACCAGCCTGTTTTGGGCCTTACTGACCAAGATGAGCGAGCATGCTCGGCCGAGCATACTCGGGAGCAATTTTCGAGTAGTAGCGTACGCATTTTATAATCTGTACGCTAATGCATACGCATTTTATAATCTGTACACTAATGCGTACAAATTACAAGATGCGTACGCATTAGTGTACAGATTAGAAGATGCGTACGCTACTACTTGAAAATTTTCCCGAGTACGCTTGGCCGAGCATGCTCGCTCATCTTTAGCTATAACTTTTTCATTTTTCCATCTATATAGCTGTATTAGGGCTTGTTTTTTTGCGGGACAAATGGTAGTTTTTAATGGCGCCATTTTGGGGTACACATAACTTTCTGATTAACTTTTATTAACTCTTTCTGGGAGGGAGATGGGAAAAACTGCAATACTACCACTCTGTTTTTACGTTATAAATTTTACGTATTAATTTCATAATATCTTTATTCTAAAACCCTTTTTTAAAAATGTTTTTGCATTGATGCTTCCCAAGACCCATAACTTTTTTATTTTTCTTTCTATGGAGTTGTGTGAGGAGTTCATTTTTGCGGGACGACTTGTATTTTTCATTGGGATCATTTTTGAGTAAATGATGCTTTTTATTGCTTCTTAATACGCTTTTTCAGTTGCAACTAAGAATTAATTATCAATTCTGTCTTTTTTTTTATTTATTTTTTTACGGCGTTCACCGCAGGGGATAATTTTTGTGATATTTACATAGTCCGGGTCGTTACGGACGTGGCAATACCAAACATATGGGGGAGAATTTTTTTTGCAAGAAAAAAAGCATCATTTTTATTGGGATTTTTTAAATGGAATAAATGTGTTTTTTTTTTAACTTTTTTACCACTTAATAGTCCCACTAAGGGACTATAACAAACAGTATTTATATTGCTTTTTAAATGCAATGCATTATCCCTATAGTGCATTTTAATAGCAATGCTAAATCAGAGAGGTGCAGCCTGCTGATAATTACTCAAGGCTGGTCTGGGGCCTACATCAGACCCCTGCCAGCCTTCCCACACATCGGCACACACACGCGTAACGGATCCGTCTGGTTTCCGGTTTGCTGGACGGAAAACAAAGTCCTGTCGACAGAACTTTGGTTTCCGTCCAGCATAACGGAAACCAGACGGATCCGTTATGCTTTCCCATAGGCTTCTATTATGACGGATCTAAACGGAATGCCTCTTAAAGGTGTCCGTTTTAATTTCCGTCCTATGGATTCCGTTATTTCCCGTTATAACGATGTTATAACGGAAAGCTAGAACGGAATCCCTAACGGTGATGTGAACGAGCCATTAGTGGTAGAAATAGTCAAATGGAAAGCTGGTTCTCTCAGGGTGGGCTAATCATAAGAATTATTAATAATTTGTAGGTGATGAGATTTGATATCTGATGGCTGTATTGTTTGCAATACCATTTTAAATAAAATAAATAAGAAAAATGTTGAAAAAGTCTAAACACATAATTTTAGGGTTTGCTTTTTTTTGAGTTTCTTAGGTCAGTGTTTGTTTCTAGCAATGTCAGAAAAACACTTGTGGGAAATGTCACTAAATAAAAAATGCCACTAAAAACGCATGTAAAAAATGAACAATATTGAACAATATGAACAACATGATTCATCAGAAGAAGAAGAGAGAGAGAAAAAAACATGATCCAGTAAAAAAAAAAACTGATCCTGTTGCATCAGTTCTCATTCGTTTGAGCCATTTCCGTCTGAGATCCGTTTTTTAGACGGGAAAAAAAGTGCTGCACGCAAATGGCTCAAACAGATGACAACTGATGCAACAGGATCCGTTTTTTTTTTTTTTTTACTGGATCCTGTAAAAAAAAAAGATCTGTTGCAATCCTATGCATAAGGGCTCATGCACATGAACGTATTTTCTTTCCGCGTTCTTTCCGTTTTTGTTTGCAGGCCGTATGCAGAACCATTAATTTCAATGGGTCAGCAAATAAAACGGAAGTTACTAGGTGTGCATTCCATTTCCATATGTTTGTTTCTGTTCCGCAAAAAAATAGAATATGTCCTATATTTATCTGCATTACGGACAAGGATAGTGTTCTATTAAGGGCCAGCTGTTCCGTTCCGCAAAATACGGAATACACACGGAAGTCATCCGTATTTTTTGTGGATCCGTTTTTTGCAAACCGCAAAATGCATACGGTCGTGTGCATGAGCTTTAACTGATGCAACAGGATTGTTTTTTTTTTTTTTTTTTCTGGATCCTGTTTTTTTTTTTTTCCTCTCTCTTCTGACGGATCAGAAGAACGGAAAGCTAAACGGTGATGTGAACTCACCCTTAACAGAACTAAATATGTTTATATTTTTTTAATATACATTATGTTAGTCCTTTTTTTGCTATTTAGCTATTTGTGTCTAATAACAATTTTGAAAATAAAGGTGTGTATTGCCTGTTTTTATTCTTTTGAGCAATTTTCTATTCATATAAACTTTATTTTGAACTTGTCTTGACAACTTAAAGGGAATCCTATCTCTACATTTGTACTGCTCTTCTTGAGCATAAGGTGACAGCAAAGCTGATTCATTTGCTGTCTCTATGTGTTTGTATATAATGTAACTTCTGAGAAACGTACCATTTACTAGCTGCAGAGCTAGCATCACGCTGTGAGATAGGAATCCAGATATGTATTAGATTTGAGGATAGCTCCGCCCCTCCTGATGACTGACACCTTTCTCCCTATGCTCAGTAATAGAAAAATAGCTGTCAATCATCAGCAGGTGGGTGAAGTTATCATCACAGCTTATGAAATCCACGGCTTCTTTCACACAACACAAAGCCACTGCTGCAGCTAGAAAATGGTATATTACACCCAACAGCAACAGTACTGGAGTCAGAATGCCTAATGTCACTACCTGTCAGAGATAGCAACTTAAATGTGGTGCCAGATTCCTTTTGATGTGTAATGTATGTATAAAATAGTATGCATGTTGCTGAAACCCAAAGGAGAGGGCTTCTTTATAGAGAGAGATGGGCTGTATGGCAATAGTAAATTGCCATCTACAAGGACATCTCAATAAATTGGAATATCATCAAAGTCAATTTATTTTGATAATTCAATTCAAAAAGTGAAACTCATATATTTTTATATTTTCTGAGATACTGACTCTGTATGTAATGTATGTGTGTGTATATATATATTTATATATATATATATATATATATATATATATATATATATAGAAAAAAACACACTGGCAGCACAAAAAAATCACAAAATCGAGGTGTACGCCCTAGGTCCGACAAAGACCATCCATAAACAAATTCAAAAAACAGGCAGCACTCCCATATAAAATAAAGCAAAAAAATCTTTTATTTACCCATGCTGTGGGACCGCGACGTTTCGGCTCTACACTAGAGCCTTTCTCAAGAGAAAGGCTCTAGTGTAGAGCCGAAACATCGCGGTCCCACAGCATGGGTAAATAAAGGATTTTTTTTGCTTTATTTTATATGGGAGTGCTGCCTGTTTTTTTAATTCATATATATATATATATATATATATATATATATATATATATATATATATATATTCATTACATACAGAGTCAGAGTCAGTATCTCAGAAAATTAGAATATTGTGAAAAAAATTAAATATTGTAATATTGAAAAATATTAAATACTTTAATCGGCTAATCAACAAAAAACACCTGCAAAGGTTTCCTAAGCCTTTAAATGTTCCTCCGGTCTGGGTCAGTAGGCTACACAATAATGAGGAAAACTGCTGACTTGACAGTTGTCCAGAGGACAATCATTGGCACCCTCCATAAGGAAGGTAAGCCACAAAAGTCGCTGGCTGTTCACACAGTGCTGTATCCAATCATACTAATTGAAAGTTAATTGTGAAGGATTGTCAAGAAAATACCATTTAATTATTTTGGGGGATTCAAAAGGAGTGGACTGCACCTGGAGCCAGTGGTTTAAGAGTACCACACATAAATATATACAGGACATGGGTTAAAACTGTTGCATTCCTAGTATCAAGCCACTTATGAATCATGAAACATCAGAAGTGTCTTACATGGGCTAATGGGAAAAAGGACTGAACTGCTGCTCATTGGTCTAAAGTCCTGTTCTCAGATTAAAGTAAAATTTGAATTTTATTTGTAAACCAGGGTCCCAGAGTGTGGAGGAATAGTGGGGAGGTACACAATCCAAGTTGATTGAGGTCTATGTCATCTTCTGGTGTTAGTCCACTGTATTATATCAGATCCAAAGACAGAGCAGCCATCTACCAGAAAATTGTAGAGCACTTCATGCTTCCCTTTACTGAAAAGCTTTATGGAGATGATGATTTTCCAACAGGATATGGCACATGCCCACACTGCCAAAAGTACCAATACCTAGTTTAATAACCACAGTATCACTGTTTTTTATTAGCCAGCAAACTCGCCTGATCTAAACCTCACTGAGAATCTGTGGGGTATTGTCAAGAGGAAGTTGAGAGACACCAGACCCAACAATGCAAATGGGCTAAAGGCTGCTATCAAAGAAATCAGGGCTGTTATAACACCTCAGCAATGCCACAGGGCTGATCGCCTCCATGCCACGCCGCAGTAATTCATGCAAAAGGACCCCTGACCAAGTATTGGGTGCATATACTGTACATATTTGTCAATAGACCATCATTTCTGTATTAAACATCATTTTTTTATTGGTCTTATATAACAGTCTAATTTTCTGAGATACTGATTTTTGGGTTTTCATTAGCTATGAGCCATAATAATCAACATTAAAATAAATACTTAAAACACTCGAAATAGATTACTCTGTATGTAATAAATCGATATAATATGAGTTTAAATGATCATTAAATTATTTATTATCTCTAATTATTTATTATAATTAGGGATGAGCGAACCCAAAAGTTTGAGTTCGTACCAAACATTGTGGGGTCTGTTGCAACTGAACCCGAAAACAAACTTTGCTACGGAAGTCCATATTTGGGTTCGGTGCTTGGATGCTGAACACCGCTTGTTGAAAGGCTGCAGCACAGCCAATCAACAAGATTTTAAGCTGTGGGCACTTGGAAGCCATCACAGTCATGCCTAGCATTGGCACTAGGGATGAGCGAACTTTTGAAAAGTTCGGTTCGGTTCGGTTCGGCGAATTTTCTTGAAGTTCGGATTCGTACGAACCGAACCTAAAACGAACCTTGCTATAACGGCTGAATAATTGCTGCAACAATAATGGGAGTCTGGTAGGGTATAGTTTCGTTTACTTGCAGTTGCTATTCCAATGAAAAAAGTAGAAAAAATTAAAGTGATTTGTACAACGGCGACGCAAAATATACGCATATTTAAGAATTTAAACTAATGCGTACGCTAATGCGAACATTCATAATAACGAACATACAGTGTAGCGTTGTTAAAAGTACGCTACTTGACGGAATACGTACGCATTAGCGTACAAATCTTTAGCGTAATATTCGTACGTATGTACGCACGTACGTACGCACGCACGACGTAGAGGCCTAGCGATGGCAAGAAGAGCAGCTGCTTTTAGCTCAGAGGAGCTCAAATACATGGTCCGTGTCATGGACCGGGAGAACTATGATGGACCACACCCCCATAAACATGTGCACAAAAAGGAGGTCATAGAGGTGGTGATCCGAGGCCTCCTACATAGGTGTAGGACTGTGCGGACCTCCGGCCAGATCCAACGCCGATGGTCGGATCTAAAAATAAAAACCCCAGAGTGGCTAAAGGAGATACGGGAGGAGATAAGAAGGGGTAAGTAACAAAATATTTAAAAAGTAAAATCATGTTAATAAATTAGTGTACTGTATTGTATATATACCAGTCTGGGTTGCCAACTGTCCACAAATTTCTGGACAGTCCGTAAAAATAGGCAACTTTTTTCCAATGTCCTTGAAAAAAGTCTGTGATTTTTTAGAGGCTGGTTATACTAGATTATTTTGGTGGTAATTATCATCATTTTTCAGCTTACAGTAAATGGTGGTAATGAGTTCTGATCAGTATATTGAGCTATAGACCTTTATTACTTTATATTTATCCTTCATTATGGTTTTCAAATTTTTCCTTTAAAAATGTTAACCGTCCATGATTTTGGGATGTTGTCCAAAGTTGTCCAGAAAAAAAAAAATTTTGGTTGGCAACCCTGATACCAGTGCCAACAATGAAAACCGTATAGAAGGACAACGTGGGCGTGCGTGGTGCGCTGCAGAAATTTTCTTTCATGCTAGGCCACGCCTCTAACTCCACTCAAACAAGTGAAGATATTCTCAGATACGTGCCCCTTCACAGTAATTTGCCTTAGGCTACTTTCACATATGTGGTGGTGATCCGGCAGGCTGATCCGCGGTATTTGCCCTGCAAATTCCCGGCGTTCTTGCTGGATAGCGGCCGGTTCAGCACCGTCACCCATTATTGTTGATGGGGTTGGCCATTCTCCTTTTTGTGTCAGGCAAATGCTGGATCCGGAGAGATCCGTTGGGCTGTTCCTGGCCATAGCAGCCCACCGGATCTCTCTCGCTAGTATGAAAGTACCCTTAAATATATGCCCCTTCATAGTTAGTGCTTCCTCCTCCAACACACAGACTCAAAGACGTGCTCATGCTGCATCTAATGTGTCTGGAGTGGGCGATATCAAAAATATTCCCGCAATAAAGATATTAAGAAATGTATTGCAATAAATAATACCCATTTAGAATAAAAAAACACTTGGGGCCACAAGGAGAAGACATTATACTGTATGTGGGCAGACACAAGGAGACATTACACTGGACGTCGGGGAAGGTGAAGGGACTGCTCCCTGCTTACCGTCACCCGTCTCTGCTTCTTATGGATGCAAAGACAGCTGACCACGGGACATAGCCACCCATTCCCGGACTCAGCCGCTAAAATCCTGACAGTCCAGCCTAATCCTGAACGGTTGGGACGGGAGCTATGGTATACTAGTGCATTGTATGTGCTGTATTTATATTTGTTATGTTTGTACCTGCAGAATGTGACACACAGACATCTTTTATTCATTCATTCAACCCTCCAAGAAATGCCCCCTCCATCAAATATGCATCCCAGATATTCTATGATCCCTTAACTTTAAATGCCCACTCCACATCATATCGCCCTCCTCTCACCCATAATATCTTCATAGTAGTATACAGTGTTAGTATTAAAAACGGTCATCATAACAATTGTGTATGGATTTATGTTGCAGAGCGACGTCAGCGACGTCAACGACGTCAAGGCCAGTTGGCCCCGGCAGGACCTGCAGCTTCATGTAAGTGTAAACATATTTAAATAATTTTTTATCCAGGCTATGTGGGAGTGCAGCAGCAGTGATATAAGAGCACTAGTGTTTAGGAATGGGATCCAGCACCAAACTATTCACATGTATCAACATCAGCAATTACAACTGTTCATTTGAGTTGAATGAAATGCCATTATTTAATGTTTTTTTACAGCTGCTGCACCACCACAGGGGCCCTCTACCCCGCCTGAACCCCAGCCACAGAGGAGCCCACCTGCCACTCCAACAGCCCCCGAGGTAGAAGGTAGGTAGACTGCCGAGACTGACCTCTCTAAACCCCCCACCAAACCACCCTCGCAGCCGGCCAATAAAACACACACCTCCTTAAGTTGGGTAAGGGTCGGTCACAGCTTTATTTTCTTATCTTATCCAAAACTTCAACTTGTTGACCATAAACACCATAACCCGGAGTATTGAAGCGCTATGCCCCACAGCGTTCTGTGGGCAAGTCTGCCTTCTTCTCCGTCTGAAATCGTCAACCGACCTCTGTTGTGACTTGCAATGTAAAACACTGAAACAAACCAGAAATGAATCAGAAAAAGTTAAGAAAAAGATGAAATAATGGGGAAGGGAGGGTGGGAAGCTGTCAGTGAAGATGCTGGAGAAAGAGGCCGTCCCCCTATCAGGGCCATCCTATTAACCCCTTAGCCGCTACCACCACCTCAGCAATCCAGGACGCAGGGGTGTGGGTTAAAAGAAACACCCTCTTGCTGGTAATTAGAAACAGTGTCCACAAGAGAAACACCCCCGCGGGCAGAACCATTTTTTCACCTTACTGCACGCTGAGTTCATTAACCCTTTAATGCACCATCGCTCGTCAGTCATAGACGCCTTCACTTAGTCACCTCGGCGTCCGCTAAAATCAAAAGTGTAATTGGTGGAACTTCTGTCTTCAAAATAGAATCTAAATTTATGCTTTATCTTTTGTAGCTCCAACCGTCAGGGAGGCAGAGTTTTCCCCAGGACCCTGGGAGGACCATGCCGTATGGGTGTCTAGTAAGTACAAAGCCATAATTCACATAAGTGAAATATTCTCAAGCACTAGGATCATGTCACCCAACATGTTATGATAACTAGACTGTGTACACATTATGTTCTCCAAGTGGTTAGTGAAGCCGACATATCACTATAATTTTAAAATCAACGTAGTGAAAGAAGTAGAAACTTGAGTTACACCAAAAATATTTAAGAAAAAGATGACATACATCACATAGTATTATAGTACATTGGCAATCTCTTTTTAACAAAGCGAGAAACAGCCCTGCACCTCATATAGATCCAGAGATCTGCCCCAATTACTCTGCTACATCAAGCTGGTTACTGAAGGGTAGTGTGACTAGTGTCTATTCTGCTGCATGTCAGGACTCGTGTCCATCTCTCCCTATCACAGCTCAGGACAGGAGGCAGTTTAAGATTGAGGAGGCAGAGAAGATTTAAACTGAGCATGTGCGACCTTGTCAGTGAGCTGTTCAAAGACATAAGAAAAAAAAGGCTCAATAAAAATACATTTCACTGAATAACTGAGTTAGTTCGAGTAGATATACAAAATATTTAATGACATGTAACTGCTTAAGTATTCAAATCCAGTTGCTGCTTTGAAAGTGTAGAATATTTTTTGTGCAACAACCCCTTTAACTAGATAATACTAATTGTATTAATGTTTCCACCCCTATAGCTATCCCCACAGACTTCGAATTGGAGGCAGCCCTCAGAAGGGTAAATGAGCGGCTCTATGCTGCCTCCCGCATACAGCGAAGCCTTCAACTAGAGGTGTCGGCGATGCAAGCCATGTTGGCGAGGCGTCGTCAACCTCCAGTTTAATATTTATTTTATTTTGTTTTTTATTAATAATTTGTAATTGTTAAAATATTTTTCTTTAAACCTGTGTTTTGTGTTTTTTTAAAACCTTTAACCCCTTACTGACATACTTTGAAGAAAAATTGTTATGAAATATATGATGACTTGTACGTAAAGCTCAAGTCCAGCCAAAAATTTCAAGGAACAGGCACTCCGATACACCTTTTATTACACATAAAGGAGGGCATCAGTCACACCCGTGAAAAATTAAGATTGATGGCCTGGTGGTGAACAGACCCTTGAAAACATTATGGTAGAAGGCCTGGTGGGGAACAGACCCTTCTAAACATTATGGTAGAAGGCCTGGTGGTGAACAGACCCTAAAACATTATTTTTGAGGGACTTGTGGTGAACAGACCCTTGAAAACATTATGGTATAAGGCCTGGTGGTGAACAGACCCTAAAACATTATTTTTGAGGGACTGGTGGTGAACCAGTAGGGTTGAGAAGAGACAAGTTGAGGAGGAGGAGGAGGAGGCAGCACTTGATTGCACCCAGTATGTTTCCAAATAGACAATTGATGGTGGGGGCATTAGTAAGAGCAGTATTCTTTTGGACCCAGAAGGGCCTAGTACAGAGAAATGAAGTTGGAAGCTAAGAATATGCACGCTTGTAAAAATCAGTTTTTATACATGACAAAAAGTTGATGTTGAGTTCAGCACAGGACAGTCAACGTTAAAAACAACCCTCTAACATTACAGCTAGTCTAGTAGGATACGGATACGGTGAAATAGACAGACAACCTCACCCACAGAATCCATGAGGTGAAGAAAGGACATTTAAAAAGGCACAAATTCAAGAAGGCTTTATGCCAGTTCCATTATACAAAAATATGTGTCCAATTTTCATGAAATGGACACCTCACTGCCACTTGCTTTACAAATTGACTCAACTACTCTGGTGTAAAACTAGTTGAATCTGGGCCTATGGCTGTTGGCAAGACATATATATATATCTTTGTTACACCAGTTTGATGTCCTAACCGAGTGCAGCGCCCAAACCAATGGATGTATACTTTTTTTTTTTTAGTGCTGTCACCAGCTAGCTTAAAGGATAAGTCCGTGCAATTTATAAGGCCCCATTCACACGACCGTAAGTGAATGGGGCCGTATCTATCCGCAAAATCGCGGATAGATACGGCCCCATTCACTTACAGTCGTGTGAATGGGGCCTAAGTTTCTGGGTAAAATAAGGGCACAGAAAGTAATTAATTGCCTGGACTTATCTTTTAAAATGGGTAGGGGAAAAACCCCTGATGGGGTATGGGAGTGACCTTCCCACCCTCTCTTTGGTCACTCCCAAAAAACCTCACCCTATGGGTACCTTCACATGGGGCTGCGGGTCTGCTGAGTAAAATCCACAGGGCATTTTTATACCGTTCAACAAACGGCGTTCAGTACTATGGTGCTGTCCGGACATACGCAGTTCTACGATGAACTGGGTATTTGCGTCCAGCCCCATAGAATAAAATCAGCCAACGATGCCCTGTGGATTTTATGCAGCAGAGAACCACAAAAAAGCATCCCATTGTAAAGGCACCCGTAAATAAGGCAAGTAAACCTGCCATTCAGCAACTGTTTGTTGCTGTAACTAAGTGTGGAGGTTTTTTATATCACAGTTGAAGGACAGCAGCCTCCGTGATATATACCCCATAGACAGCCTTATTCCACGCGTGACTGCATGAGAGGCGTGAAATCATTCGCACAGAGAAGAACCCCATCGGGATTTGCGGTGCAAGATTTTAGTACTCTCATGATATCAACAAAATACCTCAAGAACAGTTATTACCCGCTCACAAAACGGTGAGTAGTGTTCCTTGGCACGGTTGCCAGGGATAGAACCCCACGGCTATAGTTCACAAACGGTGAAATCCCCACTTTGTGAAGAATAGTCGTGGGGATTATTTTAGGGATGGTACTGTTCTTGGGGTATTGGTTGGACGGTGCACCGGTGTGAGGCATTAAGCTGGTGTGGAGATCTTAAATGGCCAACACACCATGGGCATTAAATTTGGAGATGGGGTTCTGAAAATTCAAATGTATCCGAATTAAGTAGGGCATTTATAGGTGATTTGGTTTAATTTGGGGTCTAAGTGGGGAAGATTACTTAATAAGTTAAATTACGCATTTTTATGTTGGGCACATATTTGGGATATTAAGGACAGTTTCTTGGACACACGGATTGCCGTGCAAGACGGGCGACTGATGACTTAGTCATTCACATCAGGCAGGGGGGTGGTATAATCCGATGTAATCCAGGCACGATTCATCTTGATGAAAGTTAGCATCTCAACGCTTTTCCAAGAAAGCCTTGTTCGTTGCGGTGTTACTATGTTGCCGGCCACGCTGAACACCCTCTCAGATGCAACACTACTGGCTGGGCAGGACAGCAGAGACAAAGAAAACTCTGCCAGTTGAGGCCAGATGTCCAGTTTCTCTGCCCAGTATTGCACGGGGTCGGTGACATTTTGGGGCAGCGTAGAATCCAGGTAGGCAGTGACCTGGTGGGTGAGCTCAAGCTGGTCTGAGCCATGAGTACGTTGTTGTGTCCCCTCTTCAGCAACTGGCCGCAGGAAATCACTCATCAGGGATTGGAGGCTGTATCGACTTCTCAGGCCTCCACTAGTGGTGGTGTTACTGGAGCGCGCTGGTTCCACCCTAGAGGATGTTGTCGGGGAACATGGCTGGTCTCGATGGTAAGTTGAGACCAACTGGCTGGTGAGTAGGTCCCGGTAATATGCCAGTTTTGCCTCCCTCTCTGATGGCGGAAAAAATTGAGCCATTTTGCGGCAGAAGCGGGGGTCCACCAGGGTGGCCAGCCAGTATTGGTCCCTCTGGCGGATGTCCACAATACGGCTGTCATTGCGCAGACACTCCCGCAGGCACCTTGCCATCTCCACTAAGGACAGTGAGCACCTCTCCTCTCCACTGTCCTCGGTATAGGTCCAGGGTCTGCTGGGGTCTTCCTCCTCTGCCACCTCATCCTCCATCTCCTGCTGCGATTGAGAGGCAGAGAAGCCAGGTGGCGGTGTGTGGAATGGCTGGGCGTAGAGATCTTCCTCTTCGTCACCCTCCATTGGCACTTCGTCCATGTCTGGGCTCAAGGCAATGTTCTGCCTTGGAGTGGTGGCCTGGGAATCCTCGCGGATAATGTTGGTCAGCGCACTTTCCAGAACATGGACAAGTGGGATGATGTTGTTGATCCCATAGTCATGCCTGCTAACGAAGAGAGTCGCGTCCTCAAAAGGGATCAACAATTGGCAGACTTCCCGCATCATCTGCCAGTGTGTCACTTGGAAGTCGCAGTGTGGCATGAAGCTGCCTGATTGCCCCATGAGGTAGTCTGTTACGGCTGACCGTTGCTCGTACAGGCGGTCCAGCATATGGAGGGCAGAGTTCCATCTTGTTGGGACGTCGCAGATTAGCCGATGTTGGGGCAGACTGCGCTGTCTCTGGATCTTCAGCAGGGTGTTCCTTGCAGCGTACGAGTGGCTGAAGTGTTTGCACATTCTGCGTGACATCCTCATGAGATCTTGTAGTGCAGGAAAAGATCGGAGAAACCTGTGCACTATGAGGTTGATCACGTGTGCCATACAAGGTGTATGACTCAGCCCTCCCCGCTGCACTGCTGAGACAATGTTCCTCCCATTGTCTGCGACGACACTTCCCACCGTTAGTTGACGTGGGGTCAGCCATTCATGTATCTCCTCCCTTATGGTTCGGAGGAGCTCCTGCCCAGTGTGGCTCCGTTCGCCCAGGCTCACCAGATGTAGGACTGCCTGAGAGTGTCGGGCATGACATCGGTGGTAAGACTGGACAGCTGGCAAAGTGGCGGATGCTTGCAAGGTGGTGGAGGCAGTTGTTGTCCTTTCCGCTGCTGGCACCCTAAAGCACCGTGGAGGTGACAGTGGCAAGAATGGGCCAACTTCCAGATGGTCTTCAGGAAGGATGTTGACCCAATGGGCAGTAATGGACATGTACTGCCCTTGCCCATAATTGGAGGACCACACATCAGCACTCAGGTAAACGATCTTGGATACCGATAGTGCTAATGACTCACCAACCTTCTTCTTCACAAAACTATGCAAGGATGGCACAGCTTTGGAAGAGATGTAGTGGCGGCTGGGGACGCGCCATCTGGGGTGTGCACATGCCATTAAATCCCTGAAAGGCTGGGAGTCCACAAGATTGTAGGGCAGGGACTGAAGCACCAGCATCTTGACCAGGTGTCCTGTCAGTTTCTGGGCCATGGGATGGCTGCTTGAATAAACCTGACGTCTTTCCATGGACTCACCCAGGGATTGCTGCCTCATGAGCGGTGTAGATGGTAGTGACACCGTGCTGCTTCTTGCACTTGAGGCTGACGAGCTCTGAGTTGTACTGACAGGATGCTGCACGATGGGATCTGCAGTGGATGGTGCATCCTGACAGGAGGTGGTATTGGGGTCACGGTTCTTCCAGGCCTGTGGGTGTTGCCTTTCCATGTGCTTCCTCATGGATGTTGTGCCGAGATTATCCCCCCTACCACGACTGACCTTATCATTGCACAGCAGGCAAAAGGCAATGTGCCTATCTGTCCCAAGGCGGAAGAACTGCCAGACGACTGAGGACCGTTGTTTTCCGCCAGCCATGGGGGGTCTTGCTGGCTGTTGACTGCCACTGCTGGCTGAGGGTGCCCTCTCAGGACCCAGGCTTGAAGGTGAAGATCTATCTCTGGTAGCTTGTCTTCTACCGCTCGCTCTTCTGCCTTGTGTCCTTGCAACAGTGTGATGTTGCTGCGTCTGTGGCACCTCCATTTCCTCCCCTGATGATGCTGGGGATACTGCTGCTTCGGGGCGCCACGTCTGATCTGCCGTCTCATTGTCGTCAAATTCAGGACCAGTGCTAATTTCCTCCAGGATATCTGGTGTGGCACTGGATGCACCTCCCTGGCTCTGTTGACTTCCAGGCAACACCTCCTCTGGAGACTCATTACCTTGCACCTGCTGTCTTTGTAGAACTTCCTCCTCCTCCTCCTCATGACTAAAGAGTGGTAGAGAGTCGAAGGGCAGATCAAGGTTTGCCAACGTATCCATGGCAGAAGGTGCCCCACAGGTGATGGCCATTGTAATGACAGGGGACGGGGCAGAGGACTCTTGCTGACCGTCCCATGTAATGGTGGTGTCCGATGATCCAGCCGTTGCTTGACTCCTGGTTTGGGAGCTTTGGGCACTGGAACTTGAGGATTGGGTAAGCCAATCTGTAAGCCCTGGGTGGGTGGTTCTTACATGACCACTGGCGGTCACGGGTAGCTGCACCCTGCTGCCACGCCTGTTACCCCGGCTGCCACCGGGCCTGGTGCTGCTTGAACTGGGACGCTTTGACATATTTATTTGAGTATGGAAAAAATGAAAATGAGAAAACCAAAAAAATATAAACCTTATATAGCTTAATTCAACTATAACGGCTTTTTTAACTTTTTTTTTTATAACTTTTTTGGTAACTTTTTTTAGAACAGTTTTTTTTTATATTTTTTTGTTTTTTTTATATTTTTTTGGAGTTTTTTTGTAACTTTTTTAGTCGCGGCTACACTAGGTTGAACAGCAGAACAGCAACCTGGAGCGTGTACTGATGGTCACGGGACAGGAGCTGGCTCAGTGCTACCTGTACTGACGTTATAGGTTACTTCACCTATAACGTATTATTAACAGCAAAAAATTTTTTAAAATTTTTTTTTTTAGAACTTTTTTTATATATTTTTTTTTTATATTTTTTTGGTGTTTTTTTGTAACTTTTTTTTGTCTCAGGACTCGCAGCTACACTAGGTTGAATGCACCCAGCAGAGCAACAACCTGTACAAATTGTCACGGGACAGGAGCTGGCTCAGTGCTACCTGTACTGACGTTATAGGTTACTTCACCTATAACGTATTATTAACAGCAAAAAATTTTTTAAAATTTTTTTTTTAGAACTTTTTTTATATATTTTTTTTTTATATTTTTTTGGTGTTTTTTTGTAACTTTTTTTTGTCTCAGGACTCGCAGCTACACTAGGTTGAATGCACCCAGCAGAGCAACAACCTGTACAAATTGTCACGGGACAGGAGCTGGCTCAGTGCTACCTGTACTAACTCAACTGTCCTCCTGACAGCTTTCTCTCACTAACCCTTTCTAATCCTCTCTCTTTCTCTCTATCTCTCCCTGTCTCTGTCTAGCAGATTACCTATCTAGCTATCTTTATTTTTTCTTCTAACTAACGTGGAGCTCCTCTCTGTGTGCTGTCTGGCAACAGAATGACGAGCTTCCGTCGTGCAACAGCACTTAAAGGGCAGTGGGAGTGACGTCACAGCTCTTGCATTTCACAGAAAAACAGGATACAAGGGATTTTATGTGTAATAATCCCTTGTATCCTGGTCTATTCTGTGAAAACGGTACAGTTTTGATGTGCCGTTTTTATTTTAACCAGATTCGTCTTAAAAGTTCTTAAACGAATCTGGTTCGTTACGGTTCTGTTCGCTCGTCCGAACGAACGTTCGGACGAACGAAAATAATAACCCATCTCGGCCATTCTCCTCCCAAAAGGGTGGTTTGACACGAGGGTCACACCAGGATACAAGGGATTGTAGGAGTAATAAATAATCCCTTGTATCCTGGTCTATTCTGTGAAAACGGTACAGTTTTGATGTGCCGTTTTTATTTTAACCAGATTCGTCTTAAAAGTTCTTAAACGAATCTGGTTCGTTACGGTTCTGTTCGCTCGTCCGAACGAACGTTCGGACGAACGAAAATAATAAGTTATTATTTTCGTTCGTCCGAACGTTCGTTCGGACGAGCGAACAGAACCGTAACGAACCAGATTATTAATAACCCATCTCGGCCATTCTCCTCCCAAAAGGGTGGTTTGACACGAGGGTCACACCAGGATACAAGGGATTGTAGGAGTAATAAATAATCCCTTGTATCCTGGTCTATTCTGTGGAAAAAGTAAACTTTATTTACGAACCTGATTCATACGAACTTGACGAAAGTTCGGTTCGGGGACGAACCGAACGTTCGGTAAAGTTCGTAACGAATCTGGTTCGTTACGGTTCGGTTCGCTCATCCCTAATTGGCACAGCTGTAATTGGCCAGCGCAGCATGTGACACTTCCTACATAAATGAAAATGTTAGGCTTTTAATCTGCATGTAAAGTCTGTGGGTGACCTATAGCCATTTTTTGTGGGTGCAATACACCTCCTTTGCACCAGTGACACAGAAATACAATACTTAATCTGTCTGTTAATTCTGTGGGTGACTTATAGCCAATTTTGGAGTACAAAAAAACCTCCTTTTCATCCGTGATTTTTGGTGAAAAATCAACAAGTGGGTCACAATTGTGAAGTGGAACAAAATTTATTGGATCATTTAAACTTTTTTTGTAATAATAAAACTGAAAAGTGGAATGTGCAAAATTATTCGGCTCATTTACTTTGAGTTCAGAAAACTCACTCCAGAAGTTCATTGAGGATCTCTGAATGATCCAATGTTGTCTTAAATGACTGATGAAGATAAATAGAATCCACCTGTGTGTAATCAAGTCTCTGTATAAATGCACCTGCTCTGTGATAGTCTCAAGGATCTGTTTAAGGCCTCTTTCACACGAACGTTGTGTTTTGCGGTCCGCAAATTGCGGATCCACAAAAACAACGGATGGCATCCGTGTGCATTCCGTATTTTGCGGAACGGAACAGCTGGCCCCTAATAGATCAGTACTATTCTTGTCCGTAATACGGACAAGAATAGGACATGCTCTATTTTTTTTTGCGGGCTACGGAACGGAGCAACAGATGCGGACAGCACACGGTGTGCTGTCCGCATTTTTTGCGGGCCCATAGAAATGAATGGGTCCGCATTTTTCACATGAGCCCGCAAAAAGTACTGTCGTGTGAAAGAGGCCTAAAGCACAGAGAGCATCATGAAGACCAAGGAACACACCAGGCAGGTCCGTGATACTGTTGTGGAGAAGTTTAAAGCCGGATTTGGATACCAAAAGATTTCCCAAGCTTTAAACATCCCAGGGAGCACTGTGCAAGCGATCCTATTGAAATGGGAGGAGTATCAGACCACTGCAAATCTACCAAGACCCGGCCATCCCTCTAAACTTTCTTCTCAAACAAGGAGAAGACTGATCAGATATGCAGCCAAGAGGCCCATGATCACTCTGGATGAACTGCAGAGATCTATAGCTGAGGTGGGAGAGTCTGTCCATAGGACAACAATCAGTCGAACACTTCACAAATCTGGCCTTTATGGAAGAGTGGCAAGAAGAAAGCCATTTCTCAAAGATATCCATAAAAGGTCGTGTTTACAGTTTGCCACAAGCCACCTGGGAGACACACCAAACATATGGAAGAAGGTGCTTTGGTCAGATTAAACCAAAATCAAACTTTTTGGAAACAATGCAAAATGCAATGCAAATGCAATATGTTTGGCGTAAAAGCAACATCACCCTGAACACACCATCCCCACTGTCAAACATGGTTTGGGCCTGCTTTTCATCAGCAGGGACAGGGAAGATGGTTAAAATTGATGGGAAGATGGATTGAGCCAAATACAGGACCATTGTGGATGAAAACCTGTTGGAGTCTGCAAAAGACCTGAGACTAGGACGGAGATTTATCTTCCAATAAGACAATGATCCCAAACATAAAGCAAAATCTACAATGGAATGGTTCAAAAATAAACGTATTCAGGTCTTAGAATGGCCAAGTCAAAGTCCAGACCTGAATCCAATTGAGAATATGTGGAAAGAGCTGAAAACTGCTGTTCACAAACGCTCTCCATCCAACCTCAAAGAACTCGAGCTGTTTTGCAAGGACGAATGGGCAGCAAAAGATGGTGCAACAAAGTATTAATGCAAGGGGGCCGAATAATTTTGCACGCCCCACTTTTCAGTTTTATTATTACCAAAAAAGTTTAAATGATCCAATAAATTTCATTCCACTTCACAATTGTGACCCACTTGTTGTTGATTCTTCACCAAAAATGTAAAATGTTCTATCTTTTTGTTTGAAGCCTGAAATGTGGCAAAAGGTTGAATAGTTCCAGGGGGCCAAATACTTTCGCAAGGCACTGTAAGTAAAATAGTGTGTTAATTCTGTGGGTGACATAAACCCATTTTTAGGGCACAATATACCAGTATGAACAGGCCTCAAAGGAAGGCAAGTTCATGCACAGGAACCTAAACACCGAACTGACCCTATAGGACCCTGGAAACTAATGACAGGAATGAGTCTACCTGTTCTTCCAAAAGGAAGGACGAACAGGAGTCTCCTTAAGGCCTAATAACAAAACAACAGGAGGGAAAAGGAAACTTATCTTTCAATAAATAAATGGAGGCTCCAGGATCTCAGCTGAAACCAAACTGCTGCTCACCACCACAACAACTGAAGCTATAAACCGCAAGGAATAGTGGGAGAAGAAGCAATAAATAGGGGAGGGACAATTACCACACCAGGAACACCTGATGGAAAAGGGTGTGGTAAAAACAAAAAGGGAAAACATGTCAGATTATACCACGTATTGCCAATCTGACAGACCACCTGTTATCTGTCATAGGAATGTCCGTGACAATAACTCCTTGGCATCCGTGACATGGAAATACAATAGTTAATCTGGCTGTCAATTTTAAGGATACCCTCAAAGAATCAGAGCAGCACCAAATAAGGGACATGGCCGTAGTCGTGCTGCTGATGTTGGTGGTGTTAGCCTAAAAAAACACATAATCAATCCCCAGAACAAAGATTGGATACAGCCCACAAATGTGTGACAAGATATGTGCCAGGAAAAAATGATGGTACCTCCTATATAATACAGTACATTAGGTGGGCAAGATGGATAGGGTTACTCACAAGTCCTGTAAGATACACTGTGGCTTGATACAGCTACTCACGGACCATATCGGATAATCATGAGAAGACTGACCCACTGGGATCTAACGTAACAGGAAATGATGATGAAGAAATAAATGAATAAATAAATAAATGGGGGGGGGTTGATGTCCGCTGTTCCTAGGTGTCCCTTTTAGGCTATCCCTGCCTAAAAGCGGAGCACCCTCCCCGAAAGGGGCAACCCCACTTATTGGTGGCTAAACCCTGATTAACCCTAGGAGGTTCTAAAAACAATCTGGACACAGCATGAAGAAAGAAGTCCCGATGCGTTTCCCCATTGAAGATGCTCAGTGGTTCATCAGGGGGCGTTACATCGACGACATCCTGATCCTTTGGGATGGACCGATGGAGCAGTTTAAAACCTTTGTGCAGCAACTCAATATCAATGATATAGGGCTTAAATTCACTTTTGAGATAAACCAACATTGCATTTCCTTTTTGGATATTTGTATCACTAAGGTGAATGGTGAATTACAAACACAGACGTATCAGAAGCTTATGGCTATGAATAGCCTACTAGGATGGGATAGCTACCACCCTCCTAGTTTGAAGAAAGGCATCCCCAAGGGGCAATTTCTACGCATCAGAAGAAATTGTTCCTCTCTAGAGTCCTTTAGATCCCAAGCAAAAGATCCTAGGGATCAATTTTTTTTCAGAGAGGGTATCCTTTTGAACCCCCTAGGGACGACTTTAACTTCTCACTTAAACAGAATAGACATTCCCTCCTCACCACAGGCCCTCGTAAAAAAGATAAAAAGATCAAAAAGAAGGAGATAGTACTACACGTATTATTGGGACTTTTGATGAACAAAATCATAAAGTATTGAGTGTCTTAAGACGCTATTGGGGAATTCTTAGATCAGACCGCGATATTGGCGATCTTATTCCTCCATCACCACGCATCACGTATAGGAGGGGCCAGTCAATTCGTGATAGATTAGTACATTGCCACTATGTCAAACCTCAACCTAGGGGCACTTGGTTGGACCGCAATCCACCAGGTACTTTTAGGTGTGGTAATGATTGCATTTGCTGCCCATTGATTCTCAAGTCTACTTCCTTTAAGAGTGTGAGTACAGGTAAAATGTACCAGATGCGTGACTTCGCAAATTACAAAACCCAAGGTGTCATTTATTTATGTACATATGAATGCCCTCTCAACTACGTCGGGAAGACGAAACGTGAGTTGAGGCGTCGAGTAGGTGATCATTTGGGTGATATCTCTAACCATCGCAATAAGCCTATAGCCCGCCATGTGTTGGAGTTCCACAATGGGAGTTACAGGACCATTACATTTCAGGTTATAGAGGTCAGCCGGAAATCCCCCAGAGGTGGTGACTGGGACAAGAGGATTCTGTGCAAGGAGGCCCAGTGGATACATTGCCCTAAAATGGTGAGTCCTCTGGGTCTCAATGAGCAGATTTCCTACGCCTGCTTCCTCCTCTCCCCCTCTTTATTACCTTGTATTGTGTTGGATCTTTCCTTTGTTTAAGCATTTAGTACACTAGATTACCTGCCTTTTATCTAACTGGAATACGTAACTTGTGTACACTTATATAATTCTGGTGGGACCACTCTGGGGGGATTATATTTATTTTTTCCCCCCATAGTGATTTAGTTATCTATAGTCCTTTTGTGTCCCCTTTATTATTTGGCAACTGTATTTACTAGTAAAAAATTAATTGCATCATAGTTGCAATTAATTGTTAATTAATTTTTCTTTTATTTGATAACCAGGTTACTTTTGTACGTAGCCACTCTGGCCCTTGGAGAGCATTTGCGCTTCAGTTTCCGGAAGTTGTGCCTTTGTAACCGGGCAGATGTACTTCATCATGGAACGCATCTCCGTTACATCACTTCCAGTTTCGGCATTTGTTACACATATGCGTTCCACTTAGCGGAAGTCACGTTCCCCGTTGCCTGCTGCCCTCGGCACTCACCTGTAGCGCTTATCGATTATCGCCTTTCTTACAGGTATTTATCGCGATTTGGGCTCTCAGGGGTGATCTATGGCCCCCTTGTGTTTGAACCTCTCTGTGTCTGATTAAGGGACTCATAAATGTTGTTTTGGGCTCATTTCTAATATACAGGAAGTGGCGGCCGACATGTGATGTCACTTCCCTCTTACTAGTTTAAATATCGGCATGCTATGTCAGTCAGCATGCCCACTCCATTTTGGTCGCCATTATCTGGGATTATTCTCATTTCTTTTGTCCCCTGATGAGCCACTGAGCATCTTCAATGAGGAAATGCGTTGGGACTTCGTTCTTCATGCTGTGTCCAGATTGTTTTTAGGACCTCCTAGGGTTAATCAGGGTTTAGCCACCGATAAGTGGGGTTGCCCCTTTCGGGGCGGGTGCTCCGCTTTTAGGAAGGGATAGCCTAAAAGGGGGGACACCTAGGGACAGCGGACATCAAACCCGCCCCCCCCCCCATTTATTTATTTATTTATTCATTTATTTCTTCATCATCATTTCCTGTTACGGTGGAATCCAGTGGGCATCTTCTCATGATTATACGATATGGTCCGTGAGTAGCTGTATCAAGCCACGGTGTATCTTACAGGACTCGTGAGTAACCCTATCCATCTTGCCCACCTAATGTACTGTATTATATAGGAGGTACCATCATTTTTTCCTGGCACATATCTTGTCACACATTTTGGGCTGTATAATATTATTCTGTATCCAATCTTTGTTCTGGGGATTTATTATGTGTTTTTTTAGGCTATTATTAATTAAAAGTTACATTTTAGGGGTTTTCTCTGTTATGAGCTGATTTTGTATCCCCTATTACATTTGTATATTTATTCTTGTGAGCTTTGATGTTGGTGGTGGTGGCGCTCCTGCTGCAGGGAGAGGATGTTGTCTATCTTTTCTCATTACGCACCCAAATTAAACACCTTCTTCTGGTGCACACAATTACATAGAAGCGGTATTAGATTGGATGGCTGACAGTGCCTCCAGTTCCAGCACATTGTCTTCCACCCAGCCCCGTGCACATCAGCCAAGCAGTCTGAGACCCAAGTCATGCAGCAGTCACTTATGCTTTTTGATAACCCTGCTGGTGGGGTTTGCATGGGCCATCCACCAAGCCCTGCCCCAGAAGTGGAAGAGATTGAGTGCACTGATGCCCAAATACTTATGTTTGAAGATGAGGATGTGGGAGGATCACTGCAGCATGTCTATGATGATGATGACGAAACACAGGTGTCAACTGCTGTGGCTTTCTGCAGTGTGCAGACCAGCAAGGAGGACAGAGGTGAGGAGTGGGTGAAAGATAATGTTGAGAATGATGAGGTCCTAGACCTAGTGATGAGTGCATTTCAGAGGAAGAGGTGGCGGTCATACAGTGCCAGCTGCATAGCAAAAGAGGGAGCAGGGTGCTTAAGCAGAATGGCTGTCCCTCAGCCAGTATGCTTGGTACTTCTCAACGCGCCAAGAGACATAGCACAACAAAGCCAGCACAAAGAAGTTCCCTAGCATGGCTGTTCTTCAGGCAGTGTGCTGACGACAGGACACAAGTGGATTGCATGCTGTGCAGTCAGAGCCTGAAGCAAGGCATAACTGTTCTAAATCTGAGCACCTGCATGATCCGGTATCTAACCACAAAGCACAAGCTGCAGTTGAGTAGACACCTGAAGAACCATGAAAGATCAGAGGCTCCTCCTGCTCCCTCTTTTGCTGCAGTCTTGGCCTCTTCCTCCCCCTCGGGAGCAACAGGGCCACATGCCCTCCTGCAAAGAGAGAATGTGACAGCACCACCACCACCAGCAGCAGCAGTGTCACCGAGCATCTCCACACTGTCCCATGGAAGCGTTCAGTTGTCCATCCCCAAATATTGGAGAGAAAGAGGAAGTACCCCCCTACCCACCCGCCAGGCCCTGAATGACAGCATTTCAAAATTCCTGGCCTTTGAAATGCTGCCATTCCGTCTGGTGGAGACGGACAGTTTTTAAAACCTTATGGTGGTGGCTGTCCCACAGTATGTGGTTCCCAGCCACCACTACTTTTCCAGGCAGGCCACCCCACCCTGCGCAAACAAGGGGCAGACAAAATCAGAATTGTGCTGCGCAACACCATCAGTGGCAAGGTCCACATAACCACTGATGTGGACCAGTAAGCACAGGCAGGAACCTTATATGTCTTCCCACTGGGTAAATGTAGTGGTGGCTGGGCCTGAGGGGGAAAGCAGTTTGGTGCATGCTCTACCGCCACCAAAGATTGCTTGGCATTTCTCATTGCCTCTTCCTCCTACTCTGCTTCTTCCTTTACCGCCTGCTCATGCGGTCAGCGTAACACCTGCACCACCAACTTCAGCACAGCCAGGGGGAAACAACAGAAGGCTGTTCTGAAACTCATCTGTATGGGGGAAAAACCCCACACTACGCAGGAGCTATGGACTGGCATTGAAGAACAGACCTATTAGTGGTTGATGCCGCTGAGCCTCAAGCCCGGCCTGGTGATGTGCAACAACAGGTGAAATCTCGTAGTAGCTCTGGGCTTAGCTGGTTTGACGCACATCCCTTGTCTGGTGCATCTGCTGAATTTGGTGGTGCAGATAATCCTGAAAAATTATCCTGAGATGTCAGAGCTGCTGCAGAAAGTGTGGGCCGTCTGTGCGTACTTTCGGCATTCTCACCCTATTCTCAGCACAGGTTTTATTCTCCATACGCACAAGTATAAAATAAATTATAGCTTGTCTCAAAAACAAGCATTGCGCAAATCGCCTGACTCAGGGTTTCTCCTACTCTCGGCTTCTTCCAGATTCTTCTTTAGTTTTAACTTTGCCTAGCAGTCTGCACTATATATCCGCTTAATTCCTACAGTATTTGTTTCCTTTGGGTTTGTGGTCCTGTTCCTTAGTATGTATACTCAGTACACGCATATATTAACACTTCTGTTGGAAAAGACAGTGAAGTGATCTGAGCAAAGAAGATAAAGACTTTGCCAACTATAGGACTGTGAAGGAGACTTTTTTTTCCCTGCACATACGTATCCTGGGTAGTGGTGAGTCCTTGTGGCCTCTGCTCTGCTGACTAATGGAACATCTGAGCATGGGGAACTTGCATTTTAGACTTTGCTATGAATTGGGATTGATTGGACCAATCCATGCCACCCCATAGCTGAGTTTTGAATAATACAGATAGTGACCTGACAATCTATATATATTTGCATGCCCTAAGATACTTATGATTTTTTTCATGGTGGCATTAAGTTGAAAAATTAATAACTAGTTAAATAAATTAACACAAATTTAAACTAAATTATAAATGTCTTATTGTATAATTAATAATTGGGATGTTTAGGCTGCGATGTTTTTGTCAACTGAATAAAATTGGCGTCAATAAATATATTAAAATAATTACTTAATGAAACCATATAATAATAAAACCAAACAACCAATACTATTCAAAACTTAAATAAAATATTGTTCACCCAGTGTTAACTGGGCGACTTACCCCTTTTTTTTTAAAAGGAAACATCATGACAAGGGATGCACCTTAACTGTTTCCTCCTTCTTTTATAGGCTTAGTGAGCTGCAACTGTCGGTCTCCCGCTGTCACCATGACGACCATTTTTACGTGAATGACCCCCAGTTTTCAACAATAATGGTAAGTATGAATTTTATTAGAACAACACTTTAGGTTAAACTATTGCCCCCATGTGGCCCCTTTGATGCAGTGGCTTCCAAAGGGGCATTTACATTCTTAATGGCCTTTAGTTACTTCATGATGTTTGTAGTATTTACTTTCTTCTAGGGTGCTTCTTTAGAGAAGAACAAGTAATTGGAATTTTAATATTTGAAATTATAATCCTCTTGGCCCAATGTACTCTCTTGTGTATAGTTCATATATGACTGTGCATGTGGGGTTTCACTGTGCAGGGTGAGCATATGCAGTCACACAGCGAGAGAGAGAGAGAGAGAGAGAGAGAGAGAGAGAGCACCAATTTATTAAAATAGCAGTGCTGTAATTTGACCGGATGAATACAGGACTACACAGGACATAATTAACAGGGCCCTTCTCCTACCATGTGGCATTGATACCACTGCTGTTGTATTATGTGATTGGAGGGCTTTTGGACCTCCTTAGGCACCAGAGACCTGGTGAGAATACTCCCTCTGCACCCCTTGTACCTGCTGCCCTGGCTTGCCAACTGCTGTGTAGTATAGCTGCAGTGGTGTTCCTGTGGAAGGATGTAGCTAAGAGCAAAGGGGACTTAGTCTGACAGCAGAAGTGCTGTTGAAGTATCCTAAGAGAATTCACCCCCGTTTCCTAAGAGAATTAAGTAATGTCATCGCCAGACCCTTATTTCTGATATTTAAGGACTCTATACTGACAGGGAGTGTTCCACAGGATTGGCGAATAGCAAATGTGGTTCCAATATTCAAAAAGGGTCCAAAAACAGAGCCCGGGAATTATAGGCCGGTAAGTTTAACATCTGTCGGTGGTAAACTGTTTGAGGGTTTTCTAAGAGATGGTATCTTGGAGTACCTCAATGAAAATAAGCAAATTACTCCATATCAGCATGGCTTCATGAGGGATCGGTCATGTCAAACCAATTTAATCAGTTTCTATGAGGAGGTAAGTTCTAGACTAGACCACAGCGAATCAATGGATGTCGTATATCTGGACTTCTCCAAAGCATTTGACACTGTACCACATAAAAGGTTAGTATATAAGATGAGAATGCTTGGCCTGGGAGAAAATGTCTGTATGTGGGTAAGTAACTGGCTCAGTGATAGAAAACAGAGGGTGGTTATTAACGGTACATACTCAGATTGGGTCACTGTCACTAGTGGGGTACCACAGGGGTCAGTATTGGGACCTATTCTCTTCAATATATTTATTAATGATCTTGTAGAAGGCTTGCACAGTAAAATATCAATTTTTGCAGATGACACTAAACTGTGTAAAGTAATTAACACAGAAGAGGACAGTACACTGCTACAGATGGATCTGGATAGACTGGAGGCTTGGGCAGAGAAGTGGCAGATGAGGTTTAACACTGACAAATGTAAAGTTATGCATATGGGAAGGAATAATGCAAGTCACCAGTACATACTAAATGGTAAAATATTGGGTAACTCTGACATAGAAAAGGACCTAGGAATTTTAGTGAACAGAAATCTAAGCTGCAGAAACCAGTGTCAGACAGCTGCTGCCAAGGCCAATAAGATAATGGGCTGCATCAAAAGAGGCATAGATGCCCGTGATGAGAACATAGTCCTGCCACTTTACAAATCACTAGTCAGACCACACATGGAGTACTGTGTACAGTTCTGGGCTCCTGTGAACAAGGCAGACATAGCAGAGCTGGAGAGGGTTCAGAGGAGGGCAACTAAAGTAATAACTGGAATGGGTGGACTACAGTACCCAGAAAGATTATCAAAATTAGGCTTATTCACTTTAGAAAAAAGACGACTGAGGGGAGATCTAATAACTATGTATAAATATATCAGAGGTCAGTACAGAGATCTCTCCCACAATCTATTTATCCCCAGGACTGTGACTGTGACGAGGGGACATCCTCTGCGTCTGGAGGAAAGAAGGTTTGTACACAAACATAGAAGAAGATTCTTTACGGTAAGAGCAGTGAGACTATGGAACTCTCTGCCTCAGGAGGTGGTGATGGTAAGTTCACTAAAAGAGTTCAAGAGGGGCCTGGATGTATTTTTGGAGGGTAATAATATTACAGGTTATAGTTACTAGAGAGGGGTTGTTGATCCAGGGAGTAATTCTGATTGCCTGATTGGAGTCGGGAAGGAATTTTTTTCCCTAAAGTGGGGAAAACTGGCTTCTACCTCACAGGGTTTTTTTGCCTTCCTCTGGATCAACTTGTAGGAAAACAGGCCGAACTGGATGGACAGATGTCTTTTTTTCGGCCTTATAAACTATGTTACTATGTTACTATGTTACTAGGTTGCCCCCTCCCCAGTGCTGTGCTGTGGCATCATTGGTCATCATGCAGTATTACCCTTAATATTAGCATAATTATTCTCTTAAAAGAGTTTATTGTGTGATAGCAATCTAGTTTATACTAAAAAAAAATGTTTAGGAGCAATAGTTCACTGTATAAAATAAATACCTTTTCCTTTTTTAATAACAATATTATGGTGTCTTCACATGCGGAAAATAACATAGAAAAAAAAAATTAATAATCTTGAACCAGGAGGCGCAAGTGGAGTAGGAGGTTGAGGAGGCAGTGTGGTGTGGACGTGGTAGTGTAGGTGGAGAAAATAGCCAACAATGTTTATGTGGGGGGGCGGGGTGTTTCTTTAATTTTTTTTTTTTTTTTATTTGGGGAGGCTCCAAAACCTTGGAAAGTAGCTAACAGATCAAACAAACTGTGCTGGAGTTTGGCACAAAACTGCACCCATATTAAACTTGCCTAATATATTTGCATGGATTGTTTCTTTAAAATAAAGGACAACATAGCTACTGTATGACTGTATGAGTGTGTTCCTTTATTTATTTACAGCTTTTTTATTTTGCAGCTTTTTTATTTTGTTTGGCTCTTTTCACAAGCATTATCCTAGCCTTAGATTCCATCTTTTTAAACCAACTTATCAATTATATCATTTCACTGCTGCATTGCTATTGCCGTTTTATTTACTTTTGGAAATGCCGAATTATAAAGCAATATCAATGTATCTATTTATATAACCTAGGTAATTTAATTAACTGGAAATTGTGTTTGATCTGGAGCATGGAGCATACCCTCGACTCATGCATCAATAAATAATGAGTCCTCCGAATGAGTTGCATGTTCATTTTCCAAAAGTTCCGCATCAAGTATGGTAATGATTATAGCTAATAGATTTGATTTGTTTTCCAGAAAGATGCCTCTGCATACATTTGCATCAAATGTGATTACAGTTATTGTACTTTATTTGCTGCAAAATAAATTGAATCTTTTCATGTGTAGAAAAAATATTCTCAATTCCATAGAAATTGTCAGACTTCAATACTTCTACCATTTTTCACAGTTATTTCACATACAGTCTAGCAGAAAGCAAAGTACTAGTTTTCAAAAACTGTATTTTAGACAAATACAGATGTGCCCTGCTCAACTGTGGCAAATTGCTTAATTTGCAACAGTGTTGGTTTTGAACAGAAGATTTGCATTTTCTATGATTGTGAAATCTTTCTGCAGTGTTATTTTGTATTATTATAATTATTATTATTATTATTATTACTATTATTATTTCCAAAATAGTATATAAAAATCATCTACAAATATTCCTGCCATTATTATTCTCCTATATATTAGAGTTTTCATTAGCGTAAACTAATAGTTTATATACTATGCTATCTTAATATTTTTCAAAAACTTGCATATCTTATTCATCTATTTACCTGTCTCATTTATCATCATTTATCTTTCTCTCTATAGGAGATTAAAAATACCAGTTCAAAAGGTCCCGTTTAACTCCTTCACGACTGCCATCTGTGTATATACGTCCTATCTGCACATGCCCCATGCAGATAGCACGTATATACACGTGCAGGCAGCGCTTTAATCCCAGCGCTGATGAGCGCTGGGATTAAAGCTCCTGCCCTGCAATCTAGCAGGAGCAGGTCGGGTTCCGGCTCACAGACAGAGCAGGGACTCTGAGGAGAAGATAGGAGCGGTTTATTACCGCTTCTGCCTTCTCCTGTGCCGGAGATCAGCCATACCTGAGGCCATGCTGGAGGGAGCAGGAAGCGGCAGAGCCACTTCCTGTGTTAGTCCCGGCGGTCACGTGACTGCTGGGTGTCTTGGGGCAGAAGCAGAGCTGCAGGGTCTAAGGAGACCCTGATCAGCTCTGCCTGTGTCTAATGCCCCCACAGGGGGCTGTTTTCCCTGTAACTGGGGCTCCTGTGGATGCCACAGTTACAGTGGAAACTGTGAAAAAAAGTGTTAAAAAAAGTCAATGTCCTCCAGAGGTCTTTTACTGACCTCCTGGGGACATATTATGTGTCAAAAGTAAATTAATATAAGTAAAAAAAAAGATAAATAAAAATACAAATAAAAAGTGTAAAAAAAAATTTTAAAAAATTAAAAGTGCAGTCGCCAACAGAAACCGTCACAATAGTCGTCGTTCAATAAAATCTATACATTGCAATAATTCATTTGTGTGTCAGTTTTAATATTTAAAAACTAAAAATCTATAATTAAAAATAATTACTTTTTTGAATAAGAATTAGCGGTTTTCAAATTAAACCTAAAAAAAATTTTAAAAAAATCTCTAAAAAAAAATTCTAATAAAAAGTCCTAAGTGTCAAGTAACAAATTGCAAAAATTATTTTGGTATTCAAACAAATAAAAAAAATTAGGGTCACTTAACCACCATGCGCCCAAATCACAAAAAGTTGCCTGGACATTCAGGCCTTTTATAGGCCCAGTCATGAAAGGGTTAAAACCTCAATGTAAAATCACGTATACATACCTAATCAGTGTTAAGGGGATATATGTAGCCAGTTCACATGCTGAGCTCACTCTAAATATATGAAGGGGGTGGCTGTATAATACAGCCGACTGATGTTCACAATGACCGTGATTGGTGTCCTTTAAAACCCCTGCCTTCTGATTAGAGCCCCTGCAGCTAAATCATGGGGCTCTAATAGGTTGTCAAGACAGCCTAGGGTATTGTGGAGGTTCTCAGCCCTGTCATGGCTAACTGCCTGAGACTTCCATAGACTACAATAGTATTTTATTGCAGTCTATGGGACAAGCGATCAGAAGAGTGCATGTTTAAGTCACCTAAGGGGACTAAAAGTTACTGTGTAAAAAATAAAAAAATTGAATAAAAAGTTATACTTCCTCCAAAATAGTAGCAATAAAAACTACAGTTCACCCTGCAAAAAAAACAAACGCTTATAATAGCTCTACTTCAAAAAATGGAAATGAAAAAAAAAATGTTTGTTTTTAAAAACACTATTGTGAAAGTAGCCTTATAATCTGGCTTCCGCACCTGCGCCATGCGGCCTTCATTCGGCGCAGGCGAAGTGAGTGCCGCTGGCCGCCGGGCTCCCGGCTTAATCACTGCAAATGCGCCGAATGAAGGCCGCGCGGGATCTGCAGCGAGGACAGGGCCGGCAGCAGATAGAGCGAGCTGCCTGGCCCTGTCCATCACAAGAAAGTAGGCATACCTAAAGGTGGGGAAACGGCGATACTAGGTGCAGGGTTACCGCCCCTTGCACCTAGTAATGGTTCATTTGCATATTACTAAAGTCGATTTTATACAAAAACAGGGACTGCAATCAGAGAGTGAGTAACACTTTGGGAATCAGCTGACATTTGCACATTGCAAATGTCATCCTGTTTTATATGCCCAAAACTGGTGACAGAAACCCTTTAAAGCCCAAAATGTTGCTACACTATTTCGCACTTGAATGTTCGGCTAACATGACTGAATAAAGAACACTTACATCACTGCAAATTGATGTGTTGTCTGAAATTGTGTATTTAGGTAAATAATGGTCATTGGGTTACATTTTATCTTCATGGAACTACTAGAATAGATTATTATCTAAGGGGGTATTGTTTGACTGTGGCTATTTTTGGATGGTTTTGTTGCTGTATAGTCTTATTAATCTGTAATAGCGTTTTATAGGAATGCAGCAATCATTTCTTTATCATAAGTAGGCTTGAGTGAATTGAGCTTTGGATCAGAGATCTGAGTCGATTCGATCAACCACTTCGGTTTTAATGCTGTCTGAGACCTGTCTATAGAGCCTATATCAGCCTCATTTACACGTCAGTGTTTCACGGACATGTGCTGTGAGTGTTCTCCACGGACAGCACATGTCGCCATTCACTTTAACGTCTGTATTCAGACATCAGTGTTTCATTACGGTCCGTGGTTCCGTTTTTGTAGCACAGATGCATGTCCTAACTGGAACCATGTTCCCCGATCCCTCATGCCCATTATAGTCTATGGTCAGTGAAAACCACGGATGCCATCCGTGTTGCATCTGTGTTCCATGGATCATTAAGAAGAGATGCTTTGAAAATTATTTTTCAGCTTTTCAGTGTCAGTGAAACACGGATGCAACACGGAGAGCAAAAAATGGACACACGAATCCAACACGGATCCTTCAGGGACAGCTTCACGGATGCCTCACTGACCAGGATCGTGAATCAGAGGACTATGTCGGATTCGGTGGATTATGTCAGACCAGCTTTTATATTTTTTAAATAAAATGGTAAAACAGGGGTCTGGGGGAGTGTTTATTTCAATAAAATATTTTATACGTGTGTGTTTTTTTATTTTACAACATTGCAGTTTTAGCAATCACGACTATCTACAGACGGCCCTGATTATTAATACTGGGCTTAGTGCTTGCCGGTATGGCCAGCACTAACCCGACATCTATTACCTCGGCACCCACCGCCACCAGGGGTGTTGGGAAGAGCCGGGTATCTGCAGAAACGGACCTTCTAAATTAAGGGTCCGGTTCTGGGGCAGCTGTAGGCTGGTACTATTAGGCTGGGAAGGGCCAATAACCATGTCCCTTCCCACCCTGGTAGTGCCACGCTGCAGCTGCTGGTTGTATCTGCCTGGAGAATGAAAAAAGGGGGGTACCCCAAGCCGTTTTTTAAAATTATTTATAAAAAAAAAGAAAAGAAAGCGTCCTGGTTGCCATGGTAACTTATCGAAGCCCAGCGATTACACTTCTGGGCTCCGGTCCGGTCCCCACTGCACCACCAATGAAAAGGGGGGGGGGAAGGGCGCCTGTGGCCACTGCCACCAATGTTTATTGTACTGGGGGGTTGGGGGTGAGGCGCCACCAATTTTTATTATAATCGGGGGGCACGCACTGTGCCACCAATGTTTTAATACTGGGGGGGGGGCAGGGTGCACAGTAAAGAGTACCCTGGCAAGCCGGAGGCATCCGGTTGCCATGGTAACTGATCGGAGCCCAGCGATTACACTGCTGGGCTCCAATCCCCACTTCCACCAATGTTTATTGTACTGGGGGGGGGGAGTTGGGGGGAGGGCGCACTGCGCCACCAATGTTTTAATATTGAGGAGGGGGGGGTATTAAAACAGCAACGCAACCCCGATTTCCTCAAGGAGATCGGAGCTGCGCTGAACTCTGCCATGGACACTTGCATACTGTAGTTCCATGTGCCATCTGATGGTGGTTACATGTAATTACACTTTCATTTCTAGTATTGCGCTTCTGGATTCGCGATTCGTTAGCGAATCCAGTGAACGCAAACTCTACTACATCTGTACTGGTGAGTTTTCATGTGAGACTGCTCATTTATTGTAGAGCAGTGTACTGTACAGTGAGGCATAGCCCTCTTCCCCTCCCCCAGACAGCTCTGCAAGCGGAATTAACCAGTCCTACTTACATTCTAGTAGGACAGGTTGCTGTGGTACATTCCAAATAATTCTTGGAGAATCCCTTCAAAAGGTGAATATTTGCTTTAAAGAGGTTCTATCATGAAACATATTCTACATTTTTCCAAACCAGCACCTGGATCTGAATACTTTTGTAATTGCATGTAATTAAAAATTTTGTATAGCCACTGTGCTATTCAATTAAATGTATCTGTATAGCGCCACCTGTTTCTTATTTTCTTTATTTCTTGTCCACCTCCCTAAGGTGGTCACCTTGCTCAGTTTAAATCTTCATCTGTCACCATATGTTCTGTTAGAAGTTTTGGCAGTTACAAGGAGAGAACTGGAGCAGAAGGGACACGTCCCTGAGCTGTCGGTCTGAAATAAATCTAGCAGAGCAATTAGAGCAGTGAATGCGGAGATCTCTGGACCCTTGTGAGATGTATGGCTGCTTCTAGCTTTGTTAGAAAGGGATTGTCATGTACTATATGATGCCATTTTTTTGTCATGTACTGCAGCTCCACAGGTATGACATATGAAAACACTAGATTTCTCTGTGACACTTAGTGGTATATTTTGCATAGTCCTGGATGATTCACAAATAGAGAAAGATTCTGGATTATAGTCTCCATCCACTGATTCCTTATATAAACGTCTTCTACCAATCTTCACCATAAGAAGATGACACACCACAATATTGATTATCGAGAACTTCTTCTAGGGGTATGCCTACATGGTTAGGTTTCCCAATGCAGTTTTGGAAGCCAAAATCAGGAGTGGATCATAAAAAGAGAGAAACTATAAAGGAGAGATATGACTTCTCTTGTTTGAATTCACTTCTGCTTTTGGCTTCCAAAACTGCGTCAAAAAACCTGACAGTGTAGTCATATCTTAACTGATGCACATTACACCATGGCCACTTCCTCTTTCCTGATTCACTAGTATCCCTCTAGAAAGTAGGAACAGTGAGCAGGACACATGCAGTACCGCAGACCTGGGGGTATCTGCAATGGTTTATATATTATGTATGGTTATTTATGTATTTTCATGTTTTGGCTTTATATTCCAGCTAGGAAAGTATGGTTGCAATGGCTGGCAGAAACAGGGCTAGCCAGGTATGACCTGGCTAGCCCTGATTGATAGGAGTGGCTGGTCCTACTTCCTGCCAAGAAGGGGGAGTTCCAGTCCAGATAGCAAAGAGTGAGAAAACACAGATAGAGATCCTACTCCTAGGAAGCATATCAAATTCTTCTGTGAGATCAACACTCCAGAGAGATATTCAGGAACCAGGTCTCTTATGAGAGCAACACTCCCAAGAGGCAGGGTCGGCAAACTGGGCCCTGATCCTCTAAGGGGCCCCCTGCTTCAGTCCCGATGGCAGCGTTCAGATCGCAGATGTTTGAATTTCGGGAGTGGGGAATTTCTCAACTTAGGAGTCCCTGCTCTGACTCCATATATGGATGTTCCATATATGGAGTTAGTGTTACCAACATGAAAGGGGGTGTTTCCAAGTTTATTTATACATAGGGTGTCCCCACTATGCTTGGGGACACCCTATGTATAAATAAATCTAATTTTGAACTGTTTCTATGGGGATTTGAACTCACGACCTTCTATATTACAGGCAGGAACCTTAACCACTGGGCTATAGAGGGGTACAATGGGGGTATATCACTAGGATATGCCCCTATTGTCCTATAGGTGTGGGTCCCACCGCTGGGACCCGCACCTATATCGAGAACGGGGCCCCGAAAGTGAAGGAATGGGAGCGCACAGCGCATGCGCGGCCCAGCTCCCATTCATTTGTATAGAGGCGACGGAAATAGCCGAGCCAGCGCTCGGCTATTTTCGGCAGCCCCATACAAAGGAATAGAGGGTGGCCGCGCATGGCGGTGCGCCCTCCTTCACTTTTGGGGCCCCGTTCTCGATATAGGTGCGGGTCCCAGTGTTGGGACCCGCACCTATAGGACAATAGGGGCATATCCTAGCGATATGCCCCCATTGTCCAAGATGGGAATAACCCTTTAAGTAGGTGGTGGAAAAACCTCATAGAAATTTCTCTTCCATAATACCATAGAAACTTCTATGAGGTTTTTCAACCCTGACTTAGTATTGTGCTCTATAGCCCAGTGATTAAGGTTCTTGATTTTAGTGTAGATGGTTGGGAGTTCAAATCCCCACAGAAACATTTTAAAAATAGAGGCCAATTAAAAGTTAAATACATAGGGTGTCCCCAACAATGAAATGTTATATTTTATTGCGAAAAACAATTTGCGCAAAACATAAAATCTGATCAAATAACACCCGTATTAACCCACACCAACCTTTTTAACTTGTGTAACCAGTATTTTTTGTTGGGAAAGGTGGCAACCCTAGCAGCACCCGTTCATTAGGACTCACTTCGTAAAAAATGATCGTAATATTTTGACCCTCATAACTTTTTTATAGTTATTTCTATGGAGATGTCTGTGGGCTCATTTTTTGCGGGGCGATCTGTCATTTTTGACAGTACCATTTTGGGGTGTGTATGACTTGATCACTTTTTATTAAATTTTCTTGGTAGATAAAGTGATGAAAAAAACGTTTTCGCATGCGCTGATCCCCATAATGCTATTTTTATTTTGTGTTTTTTTTGCTTTGGGGAATGGGGGTGATTTTAATTTTTAAGGTGTTTTCAAAACTTTTTTTTACTTTTTTTTTTTTTTTTTTACTTTTTCTTAAGTCCCCCAAGTGGACCACAACTTACAATCATCAGTAAATTGCTCTATTAGTCTGTATAGAAATCACTATATCACAGTTCAGTGCTGCCATCTAGTGGCCTGAACTGGGATATACCAACAATGAGCCGGGAAGCCTAGTACAGGCTGCAGCTTATTTATAGAACAGGGTGCTTTCCCCAATCTCCGCTGGCATACACAATCAAGAACTCAGCTTTCAGAAAGCATTAATCTGTCAAGATAGCAGAGTGATCAGCAAAATTACAGCTTTACAGACACTGCTGTAAGGGACTACAGCTCAGACAACATCACCTACAGTACGTAAACAACCACAAGGCCTGAATAACATCAAGCCTATATCATAGTGGACACCTATATACACAAGTGCCTGATAGCCAATTTATTGACATCCATATACTCCCCATCTGGTGCTAGAATCTGCACTTTGTACTTTATAGTGCTGGATGTGCAACAAATTATATTTTGCACATATTTTGCAAGTAAAGAGAGACTTCATTCTTGAAGCCACCCTTGCACTGCACAGATCCCCCAGGGGCAAGGTCCTGAGGGAGTACATTGTGATACAATACCTTATCAAGGCCACTACCACTCCCATCCTCTGCATCAGCTCCTCAGGTGCTCGCTGCACACACAGAGGCAGAACACATGGAGAAGGGGGTCACAAAACAGGTGCAAAACAGGTGGCATGTGTGAATAACTCATTAATAGTATTGCACATCCAAGTAATTCTTACATTGTTTTTTTCCCTTACATATTGTACTTTATTCAGAAATTAAACCTATGCAATTTGCATCTATTTAGTACGAACACAAAATACTTTAGTGCATTTTTCCCTATTTTTAACTGCAATGTGTCACATATACATACATACTAGAGATGAGCAAATCATGCAAAAAATTATTCGCCAAACATTTGACGAACTTTTCCTAAAATTCGTATATTCGATGAATAGATTTGTTGTATTTGCGTACAAAATATACGTTATTATGTGCTATTTGCGAATATTCGCTCACTAATAACGAACGTTCATTTTTCAAAAGGTACGCAACTTTATACGCTTTTAATCTATACATTGTTGCATACGAATATAAGTCTTGCGAATGCACGCACAATGCTAGGTCGTGGCGTACGAACCTCAGAGTCAGAGCGAATTTTGCAAGATGGCAACGGCAAGCAGGCGTTCAGGTCCATGTCGTGTCGCTAAAGTACATGGTCCAGAAGATGGACAAGCTGGGCTTTGATGGCAGTGGCACCTATCAACACCCGCACCAAGAAAAAAATAAAATAGTGGAGCGGGTGATACAAGGCCTGCGCCATCACTGTCAGAGTAAGTGGACCCCGGGCCAGGTCCGGAGGAAGTGTTCGGACTTCAAATTGAAGTGCCCAGAGCTGTTAAGGCAGATCCAGGATGAGATACGAGAGGGTGAGTAACCAAAAATATTTGATAAGTAACATGTTAAAAAATTAGTTTACTGTCTGTATTGTACATGTACCAGTGCCATTAAAGAAAACCGTATAGGACAACGTGGGAGTGCGTAGTGCGCTGCAGCAATTTTCTTTCATGCTAGGCCACGCCTCTAACTCCACTCAAAGGCTAGGGCTACACAACGACATTTGTCGCACCAATGTCGCGCGACAATTTTTATAATGGAAGTCTATGGTGTCGCACTGTGGCATGCGACACGACAGTAGAAAAGTCCATCCAGGATAGGTTTTTCTGCGACTGTCGTGTCGCAGTTGCAGCATGTCGCATGTCGCAGTCAACACCATAGACTTTCATTGTAAAAATTGTCACGAACACTGTCGCGAGTGTAGTTGTGCACTATGTGTCGCGCGACTTACTTTCGCGCAGCACATGTCGTCGTGTAGCCCTAGCCAAACAAGTGAAGGTATTCTCAGATACGTGCCCCTTCCCAGTAATTTGCCTTAGGCTACATTCACATATGTGGCATTGATCTGGCAGGCTGTTCCACGGTATTTGTCCTGCCAATTCCCGGCGTTCTTGCGGATAGCGGTCGGATCAGCGCCGTCCCCCATTATTGTTAATGGTGCTGGCCGTTCTCCCTTTTGTGTCAGGCAAATTCCGGATCCGGACAGATCCGGTGGGCTGTTCCCGGCCATAACAGCCCGCCGGATCTCAAGCGCTAGTGTGAAAGTACCCTTATATGCCACTTCATAGTTAGCGCTTCCTCCTCCTACACACAGACTCAAAGATGTGCTCATGCTGCAGCTAATGTGTCTGGAGTGGGTGATTTAAAATATATTCCCACGATAACGATATTAAGAAATTTATCACAATAAATACCCATTTAGAAGAACAAAACACTTGGGGCCACAAGGAGAAGACATTATACTGTAAGGGGGCAGCCACAAGGAGACATTATACTGTATGGGGGCCACAAGGAGACATTATATTGGACGTCGGGGAAGGTGAAGGGACTGCTCCCTGCTTACCGTCACCCATCTCTGCTTCCTGTGGATACAAAGACAGCTGACCACGGGACAGCCACCCGTTCCCGGACACAGCCGCTAAAATCCTGACTGTCCTGCCGAATCCGGAACGGTTGGGACTGGAGCTATGGTATACTAGTGCATTGTATGTGCTGTATTTATATTTGTTATGTTTGTATCTGCAGAATGTGACACACAGACATCTTTTATTCATTCATTCAACCCCCCACCCCTCCCAACAAATGCTCCCTCCATCAAGTATGCACCCCAGATATTCTATGTTCCCTTCACTCCCCATCATATCGCCCTCCTCTCACCCATAATATCTTCATAGTAGTATACATTGTTAGTATTAAAACGGTCATCATAACAATTGTGTATGGATTTATGTTGCAGAGCAACATCAGCGACGTCGACAGCAGGGACGTGCCCGGATGGCCCATGAAGGACCTTCTAGAAAGTGTAAACATATTTAATTTATTTTTAATCCAGGCTATGTGGGAGTGCAGCAGCAGTGATATAAGAGCACTAGTGGTTAGGAATGGGATCCAGCCCCAAACTATTCAGATGTATCAACATCAGAAGTTACAACTGTTCATTTGAGTTGAATGTAATGCCATTATTTAAATTTTGACAGCTGCTGCACCAGAGAGGAGCTCCTCTGCCCCTCCTCCACCCCACCCTGAGAGGACCCCACCTGGCCCTCATACACCCCCAGCCCAGCTACCAGAGGCAGAAGGTAGGTAAAATAAAAAGTGTAATGGGTGGCCCTTCTGTCTTCAAAATACAAGCTAATTTTATGTTTTATCTTTTATAGCACCAACCGGGGGGATATCGATTTTTCCCCAGGCCCATGGGAAGACCACCCAGTATGGGTGTCCCGTAAGTACAAACCCCTAATTCACAGAAGTGTAATATTTTCAAGCACTAGGATCATGCCACCCAACAAGTTATTGATAACTAGACTGTGTACACATTATGTTCTCCAAGTGGTTAGTGAAGCTGACATATCACAATAATTTTAAAATCAAGTTAGTTAAAGAAGTACAAACTTGTGTTACCCCAAAAATATTTAACAAAAATGTGAATCATATTATGCAGTGCTCAGACGCCATTTGCAGCGGGGCAACCCTTCCCCTCCAGGGCCCTCTAAGGAGATGTCTCTCTTGTCCCAGTGTAGGAGTGCCAAGGGTATTTTAGGCCTACAGTGTCTCTGGGGTATGTGTCACGGTGTTCCTACCTTGATGGACGAATAGGCCCCAGGCGGTGGCTCTGGCTGCAAAAATTATAGGTGGAATAATTGAGGGTCGTCGAGTGAAATGAAGTCCAGACCATCACTGGGGTGTTACAATTATAGTACATTCGCAATCTCCTTTTAACAAAGCGAGAAACAGCCCTGCACCTCACATAGATCCAGAGCTCTGCCCCAATTACTGCTATATCAAGCTGGTTACTAAAGGGTAGTGTGACTAGTGTCTATTCTGCTGCATGTCAGGACTCATGTCCATCTCTCCCTATCACTACTCAGGACAGGAGGCAGTTGAAGATTTAAACTGGTCATGTGTGGCCTTCTCAGTGAGCAGTTCAAAGAAAATTTAGAAAAAAAAATGGCTCATTATTTAAAAATATATTTCACTGAAAAACTGAGTCAGTTCTAGTAGATATACAAAATATTTCATGACATGCAACTAGTATTCAGATCCAGGTGCTTCTTTGAAAGTTTAGAAGATTTTTCGTGGGACAACCCCTTTAACTTGATATTACATACTAATTATATTCCTGTTTCCACCCCTACAGCCATACCATCTGACTTCGAGATGGAGGCCGCCATACGGCGATTTGGCATGAAGCTCCACGCTGCCACCTGCCTCCTACGCAGCCTCCAGCTGGACCACCTGGAGCTGCAGCAAATGATGGCGGCACGTCGGCATCTGCTTTAATTTTTATTATATTTATTTTTTGTATTTTTCTGTTTTCAAAAAGTTATATTATTATTATTATTATTATTATTATTATTATTAATAATATTAAATAGGTATATAACCTGTGGTTTGATGTTTTTGTACACCTTTAACCCCTTCCTGACATACTGTGAAAAAATATTGTTAGGAAACATATATGTACGTAACGCACAAGTGCTGCCAAAAATGACACGGAACAGGCACTCCAATACAAGGGGTATAAAGAAGGGCCTCATTCACATTGTGGAACAATTGTTCTTGTTGTGGGACTCATACATTCATAAAGCCTATGCACAAAGTGACAAGTATGCCAAAAATTACAAGGAACAGGCACTCCGATACACCTTTAATTACACATAAAGGAGGGCATCAGACACACCCGTGAAAAATTAAGATTGATGGCCTGCTGGTGAACAGACCCATGAAAACATTATTTTTGAGGGACTGGTGGTGAACAGACCCATGAAAACATTATTTTTGAGGGACTGGTGGTGAACAGACCCTTGAAAACATTATGGTTGAAGGCCTGGTGGTGAACAGACCCATGAAAAGATTTTGGTTGAAGACCTGGTGGTGAACAGACCCATTAAAAGATTATGGTTGAAGGCCTGGTTATTGAACAGACCCATGAAAACATTATGGTTAAAGGCCTGGTGGTGAACAGACCCATGAAAATATTAATTATGGAGGTAACGTTAACTAACAACAGCTACAAGCGTAGAAAACGGAGGAGGAGGTAGACAACAGTGTTTGCTTTTGAAATAGGGTTTTGTAGACTTCGGGTTCGCACAGCCCATGACATGACACTAGACATTTGGCTGTAAAATTATGGCCCGGCTGACAGCAACAGTGGGAAGACAGCACTCAGACTATTCTGCCCTGCAAGGCCTGATCTAATCACCAGCATCAGCAAGAGGAGTATGAAATTCGGATGTAATCCAGCCTTTATTCATTTTTATAAAGGTATTTTTTGAACACTGCCTGGTGACAGATTTGTCCTTTTGGGTGTCACCACCCCCCCAGCGGCACTAAAAACCCTCTCTGACATGACACTTGAGGCTGGGCAGGAAAGAAGCCCTAGTGCATAGTGGGACAGTTCCGGCCACTGTTGTAATCTGCCTGCCCAGAAGTCCAGGGGGTCTGAGAAGAGGCTTTGTGAGCCAGACTGCCGGTAAGCCTGAACCTGCTCATTGAGGTGGGTGATCTGGGCCTGCTCACTTGGCTGCAGCTGTTAGGAGCCTACAGAGAAAAATTCCTGCATCATACTCATTAGGCTTAACTGTCTGCTGCTGGTTGTGGCAGAAGGTGGATTACTTGGCCAGACCTCCTTCTCAGACATGCTGGCAGCAGGCTGGGGCTGGCTGAAAGCTCTGGCCAGGTTACTACATAGCTTCTCCCGCAATGAGACTAATTTCTCTTCCCTTTCCTGGGGAGGAAAACAATCCCCCATGTTGGATTGATACCGCGGGTCCAGAAGCATCGCCAGCCAGTATTCGTCAGTCTGCCTTATGTTTAGGATACGCCTGTCAGTGCGTAAGCATGTGAGCATACAACTCGCCATCCTGCCCAGCGTGCCTGAGAGGCCACTTCTTTCCATCTCAGCCTCTCTCCGAGAAACTGCTGTGTCCCTGAAAGTGTCATCATCCTCATCCTCCACCTGTGTCTCCTCCTCCTCCTCCTGGTCATCAACATCACCCTCATTAAAATCCTCCTCCTCTTCCCCCTCCTCTAACTGAAGCTCCTCATCCTGCTCCACAAGGGAACTTTGGCGTTGGGGCTCCCCTACAGTGACAGCATGGCGGCCGGTAGACAAATGACCAGGATTTCCTTACCCCATTGCCCCCTGCTGCATGAGTGTGAGTGTCTTTTCCAGCACAAATATTATTGAAATTACGTCGTTCACACCGGCAGCTGTCCCGGCTGACCAATTTGGTGGCTTCTTCTAAGGGCCTTAGAACAGTGCAGGCATCTCGGACCAGCCTCCACTGCCGGAAATCAAAGCCGCACCTGCTCCCTATGCTGGAAGATTCTGGCTGCTGCTGGACAAAATCGTCCACTGCTCTACGCTGCTCTAGGAGTCGCTGCAACATATGAAGAGTGGAATTCCACCGGGTCGCCACGTCATCTATTAAGCGGTGTGGCGGAAGACCATTTTGACGCTGCAGTTCGAGCAGAGCGTGCCGAGATACATATGAATGGCTAAAATGAGTGCAAAGCTTCCGCGACTTTGCCAGCACTGAGCGCAGGCCAGTGAATGTTTTTAGAAATCTTTGCACCACTAGATTTAGCACATGTGCCATACAGGGAGCATGCGAGAATTGACCCAGGTTCAGCACTGCCACTATATTTGTCCCATTATCACTCACTACCTTGCCCACTTCCAGCTGACGTGGAGTCAGCCAGTGCGCTATTTGCTGCTTCATGTAATGCAGCAAGCGCTGGCCTGTGTGGCTGCTACTGCCAAGACAAACTAAGTCTAACACTGCATGGCAGCGTTTCACCTGACACATGATATGAAGGAGCTCAGGTAACTCGCTGCCCTGACGCTCCAGCAGGCGGACTGCCCATGGAGGTGGAAGCGGATAGTTGTTGGGTGCTCTGCTGCAATCCTGGCTGGAAAGCACGTGGAGGTGCCAACAGCAATTGACTGGGTTGCTGGGGTGTTCCTGCTTCGCTGCCACTAAATACATTCAGCCAGTGGGCAGTAAAGGACATGTACTGCCGCTGGCCGTAAGCACTGCTCCAGGTGTCCACCATGACGTGCACCGTGCTGCAGAGAGACAGCTGCAGGGAGCGTCCAATATTCTCTGCCACGTGGGAGTAAAGGGAGGGTATAGCTTTGTTTGAAAAGTAATGCCGGCTAAGGACCTGCCAGTGTGGCTGAGTCCAAGCCATTAGCTCCCTAAAAGCTGGGCAGTCAACCAGCTGGTACGGCAGAGACTGCACAGCCAGCAACTTTGTCAGGTGACCGTTCAGTTTGCGCACTGTCGGATTACTTGTGGCATAAAACTGCTTCCTGGCCACACACTCGGCAATGGACGGCTGCCGAATGAGAGGAGGTGGAGACATGCACGCACTGGGAGACGTTGAGGTGTATGTACTACTTACACCCCGGGATGCGGGCTGAGCTATGACCCTGGATGCGGCCTGCCTGACAGAAGTAACCAGCTCTTTACTATTATTGGGCTGCTCTAAACTGCCAGCATGACGCCACTTCAAATTGTTCCACAGAGCAGTGGTCCCAACATTTGCGGCTTTCCCACGGCTCAATTTCTGCTTACAGAAATTACACGTGGCCATACTGCTATCGCCAGGCAGAGTGGTAAAATACTTCCACACACACCCGACGTGACCCCTCCACAGCTGGCCAAGCTTCTCGCACACTTACTTCCTGGTACCGGCCCCACTATATTTGGGGTCTCGCTAGTTTCCAGGGAAGCACTAGCCCTGGGCCTAACTCGCCTCTGCCCTCTGTTGCTGCCACTACTAGTACCACCGTCCTCCTCTGAGCTCAAATCCTCCTCCGCTTCACAGGTCCTCCGGCCTAACACATCAGATTCCTCATCAGACTCCTCCACAACATATTTTTGCAAATTAGGCTGTTCCCCATCCCCACCAACTGACAATTCTGGGCAGTCCAAAATCTGACTGCCCTCTAAGAAATCCTCAGGGAGGCTGTCCTCTATAACCGCCGGATTATAAGTTGGGCTTCGGTGGCTTTCTTTCCTAGAAATTGCTGAAGGGACACCACTAGGAGGGAACAATGAAGCTCGACAGGTGGCAGAAAATGACGGGGTTTGCTTGAGTGGAATGGTGGAGCAGGACGAGTCTGACCCCAGGCTACATATGGACACTGTATCAGCAGATGACAGCAGATCATCCGGCTGAGACTGAGATGAGCGTGCCATCCACTCTACTACCTCACCTGCTTTCTCCTCCACTACAATGTTGCGCCTTGGTGGGTTAGCCCGGTGGAACAACGGCCAAGTATTGGGAATATTACTAGCAGATGCTCCGGCTACAGGTCTTTTGGCACTGCTGGCGCTGCCCTGTGCCACCTTCTCCTTTTTTTAAAGCTCAAAGTCTGGCTGGAACTGGACCCCTTTTGCTTATCCATGCCAAAGATTTTTTAATTCACTCTGTGGCCCTGCAGCTGTTCTTTGTCCCTGTCTCTCCCTGTCTCTCTCTCCCTGCCTGATTATTTACTAGCCCTCACCTGGCCCTGCAGTATCCCTGATATATGTATGATAGATTCCCACTACAATGACACCCCAGTTAGAAGAACACAGTGTCTCTGAACTTCACAAATTCACAACAGTGCTTCTGCTCGCTTCAGCAGTCGCAGCAGAAATGAAGCGTCACTGGCTTACTGAGCCTGAGCCAATCAGAGCAAGCCCAGCCTACTAGGTCAGGTGACCGCTTTCTTCCCGGGCTTTTGCGCACGATAAACGAACGACCAGTAAAAGATCGCTACTAAATTGAATTCGTACTCAACAGCATATACAGTAACTAATTTGTACGCAATTGCGTATAATTTATAGGACAAACTACATAGCAAATGCGTACAAAGCCGAAGCGAATCGACTAATATTCGGATTCGCTTTGCAGCTGAAAAATCCCAAGATTCGATACGAATCTACGAAGCGACAAATAGATTTGCTCAACTCTAATACATACTATACAAAAATGTTTGGATATATAAATATATATATATATATATATATATATATATATAATAGCAGAAAGACCCGGCTTCGCCTGGGTATATTTCATCTATTTATTTAATGTTTCTGTGTGTCGTTGCACAGAGAAAGTCAATGCAGCTGACAGAAATTGATTTTTACCTTCATTTTTTCAATCCCTATTGGCTGCGGAGAGGGAGGGGGCGTGGTTTAATGGGACACGGGGGGGGTTAAGTCCTTCATTTCAGGGTGGCCTGAATTATAGGTTAATGCCATGGTAATTTGAGGAAACACAATGGGTAGCAGTGGAAGAAAACATTGCTTTGCGCGGGTATATTTAATCTATTTCATTTAATGTTTCTGTGTGTCGTTGCAGAGAGAAAGTCATCCTCCCTCCCATCCCTGCAGCTGACAGATGTTGATTTTTACCTTCAATTGTTCAATCTCCATTGGCTGAGGAGTGGGAGGGGTCATGGCCTGACTGAGTCGGGGGTGTGACGTTGCAAGACCTGGGGCGGGGTTTTAAGTCCTTCTTTTGATGGTGGCCAGAATTACAGGTTGATGCCATGGTAATTTATGAGGACACGCCATGGGTAACAGTGGAAGAAAACATTGCTTTGCACGGGTATATTTAATCTATTTCATTTAATGTTTCTGTATGTTGTTGCAGAAAGAAATCCAACCTCCCACCCACCCCTGCAGCTGGCTGACAGAAGTTGATTTTTACCTTCATTTTTTCAATTCCCGTTGGCTGCGGAGTGGAAGGGGGCGTGGCCTGACAGAGTCGGAGCGTGGTTTCCCGAGATCTGGGGCGGGGGTCAGAGTGGCATGAATTACAGGTCGATGACATGGTAATTTATGGGGACCCGCAATGGGTAGCAGTGGAAAAAAACATCTTTTATTAGTACTGAATGGTCGTAGTCTAAAATTAGTCAATTTCATCTACGATTTTTGTGTGTCGTTGCAGAGAGAAATTCACCCTCCCACCCCTGCAGCTGATTTTTTTCAATCCTCGTTGCCTGCGGAGTGGGAGGGGGCGTGGCCTGGCAGAGTTGGGGGTGTGGATTATCAAGATGCTTCGAACGGTTGTAGTCTGAAATTAGTCTATTTCATCTAAAATTTTGTGTGTCATTGCAGAGAGAAATTCACCCTCCCACCCCTGCAGCTGACAAAAGTTTATTTTTCCCTTTCATTCTTTCAATCCCTGTTGGCTGCGGAGTGGGAGGGGGCATGACCTGACAGAGTTGGGGGTGTGGCCTTAGCAAAGCGCTTCACATAGGTGATTTAATCTATTTCATTTAATGTTTCTGTGTGTCGTTTGCAGAAAGAAAGTCAACCTCCCACCATCCCTGCAGCTGACAGAAGTTGATTTTTACCTTTATTTTTTCAATCCCTGGTTGGCTGCGGCCAAGTGGGGAGGGGGCGTGTCCTTACAGAGTCGGGGCGTGGCTTAGCAAAGCGCTTTGCAAGGTGCATTTAATCTTATTTCATTTAATGTTTTCTGTGTGTCGTTG
>ONZH01010029.1:0-11890 GCA_900303285.1 Rhinella marina | reverse complement strand
GCAAGCATCATGGTCGGATCTCTACATAAAACACGGGTCCTGTTACTAATCAGTACAGAATAATACAATATATCATGCTTTTTACATACACCCCTTGCTTGAGTAACTGGAATCTGACAAGTATAACAATAACTCCTTGGTACAGATATATGCAGTGTGTGCCACCACTAGTAGTCCGTACCAACCACAATTCAATCCCCTTCGGGTTCATTCGTATACTAAGTTCAGTGAGGTTCATACCTTGAACGTCTGGATAATGGGCCATTACCATCAGGCTGAATGTTAGGCTGGAAGCCGTGGTGTCTGTACCGGCTGTTAACAGTCCTGTAACCACCATGAGGAGACTGGTGTCACAGAAATCTGGATCCATCTCATGTTCCACCTGAGGAACCAAAGAACATCCGGTCAGGAATGTCTTCATTATGGTCACGCTGACACAATACAGTTTTAAGTTAAAGTAAGTGAACCCAATGGACTGGCCTGGATTTCAGCCTTCATTACTAATAAAATGTGGTCTGATTGTTATCAAAGTCACAATCAGTCTTACTTACAGTAAATCACCAGTACTGCTCACAGAGATAAGTAATAGCACCCAGAGAGTAGGACTGTTCTTTTATTAATTACATCCACAGTGGAGGGAAAAAAGTAAGAAAAACCTCCATGTTAATGAATCATCCAACAAATCAACAACATTATTTCAGTTTAGGATCTGAGATTCGATATGCGGGTTTTTTGAGTGATTTAACCATTAATAAAGGCACACAAAGCCTGGTTACTGACAAATCTATTCTTCCTAAGAAATATTGGTTTGTCTAAAGATTACCACGATGCAAATAACTTTCAGAAGACTTCACAAAATGTGTTATAGAGACTCTTGAAGCTGAAGAAAGATTCAAAGGTTAAAAACCTGGATGCACATCAACCCATGGCTAGACAAATTACCTACAAATGGATGGAAATTTTTGGACTGCTTCTACTCTCCCTAGGAGTGGACGATCTGTTAAGATCATTCTAAGAGAACAACGGACAATTTTGAAAGAGGTTAAAAAGACAACATCACAAGGCCTACACAAGACTTCACAAACCCAAAAACCCTGTGTTTATGTGTTCACTAGAATGGTGCTCATGGAAGGACACCACGAAGGAAGTCACTGCCATCCTACAAAAACATTGTTCCTCTGTATTTCTAGGAAAATCTTAACCCTAAGACACATTTACAGGGAGGAACGGTTCAAAATTCCTCCTCAATGTTGTGCAATTCTTATCCTTAGCTACAGGAAACATAGACGTGGTTACTGGTTCTCTAGGGGATCAACAGGTTATTGAATTCAAATGAAAATTTACTTTTTCTCCTTGGACTTGGATGTTTTATCAATGTGATCAGTAAAAGACACGAAAGGCACAAGTGTTTGTGTGTTACTAGCTTAGCACGTTCGTGGTTGTCCATATATGATAACAATCAGGCCTCACTTTAGTAGTAATTATTGTTGAATTCCAAGACATTCCAAAAGGTTCACTCACTTTTTTCTTACAACCATAGATACAGTTTATACTTCATCAGGGGAAAAACCTGATCAAATCCAAGGGTTTGCCATATCCTTTCACTAGCAGAGGGTGGGGTGGACTGAGGTTTTGCCGTTTAGAATCATTCTTACTGTGTTAGAATTTTTTTTGTTCTGACTCCCTGCTGGACTCCTGTTTATAATGTGCACAGCATCTGAACAAGCAGAGCTCACACCGGCTCCTTCTTTTTACTTCTTCCTTTGGCATTAAACTGTTAGAGGTTGTCAGTCCTGAAGCTTACTGACAACCTGCAGAATAGTGATTGCAGCTCTGGAGTATAATACAGGCCGCTTGTTTTTCCAACAACAGACGACTCATAATGGGTTTGCAATGTTCAGACAATAACTTAAAATTCCAAAGAAGTGGATCAAGCAGCAACTCCAGGTAATGTAGGGTCCCACCGTCCTGTTAAACCCTCATGGATAACGTTACCTCTTTTATCTTCAGAAGGAAATAGTCTATGAAATCCCGAGGTGACTCCGGTTTCATAGTCTCTTGTGGTGCTTAATACGTTTTTGTCACAAAGTTCCTGCAGAAAAGTATATTCTTTAAAAGCTTTACGTCTGATGAACGGGATCTTCAGAAGAAATGGGAGCATATTGCAGATCTATGGAGAGAGGCCAGGAAGAAAAGATAAACATAAGGATTCAAGGGGTTTTCCATCCTCCTGACATTGATGAACTGTCCTCTGGATAGGTCACTAATATCTGATCTGTAAGGGTCCTAACGCACCCGTACCATAGGTTCACCCCCACTGCCCTACTCCAACAGATCTGCTCTGGTGGCCATTCTGGGTCACTGCAGCCCAGATACCATTGAAATGTGAAGATTTGAGCTGAGCTGCAGTAGTGCTGGTGCTCCATTTACAGTGATAGCTTCAGTGTTGTAGGAAACATCAGATATGTGGGAGTAGGGAGTGTCAGACCCTCACCGATCAGGATATTAATGACCTATCCTGAGGACAGGTCATCAAGATAAGGAGCCTTTAAATATAAGAATGATCCATCCCAGAAAGCAAGAATCCATCAAACCCTCCCGGAGCAATGTGCACTCCAAGCCTTTGTAGATAATGGTGATATATTGTATCTAACTGTTTGGTAGCTCTCACCGTCCAGTAGAGGATAAATTGAGTGGTGCTCTATCTCAGGTCACCCAAAAAGACCTGTATAAAATGTGTAAACCAGTAAACAAAGGGGTAGATAGGCACTCACTCTCACTGAGGTCAGTTGTAGATCCTTTTTAATATATTGCAACAAATAATATAAAACACAAATAAAAAATACCATAAAAACCTTAAAATGTTAAAAACAGTACAATTAAATATGAGGCATGTATCACATATTTAGATCAATGCAATTTGCTCATATATTCTTATATATTTCATATTGCTCAACTCATGAGCCTGGTGGAACAACAGCCAAGTATTGCGAATAGAAGCTCCGCCTACAGGTCCTTTGGCACTGCTGCCCTATGCCACCTTCTCCTTTTTTTAGAGCTCGAGGTCTGGCTGGAACTGGACCCCTTTTGCTTATCCATTCCAGACATTTTTCAATTCACTCTGTGGCCCTGCAGCTGGTCTTTGTCCCTGTATCTCCCTGTCTCTCCCTATCTCTCCCTGTCTCTCTCCCTGCCTGATTAATTACTAGCCCTGCACTTGCCCTGCAGTATCCCTGATGTGTAATATGGATTCCCAGAGCAATTACACCCCAATTTTCACAACACAGGTCTCAGAGTCTCAGAACTTCACACACAGTGCTTCTGCTCGTCTCAGCAGTCACAGCACAACTGATGTGTCACTGGCTGACCGAGCCTGAGACAATCAGAGCAAGCCCTGCCCACTAGGTCAGGTGACCGCTTGCTTCTCGGGCTTTTGCACACGATAAACAAACTAAAAGTAAAATTTCGCTAATGAATTGAATTTGTACACAACAGCGTATAGAGTAACTTATACGTAGCAATAGCTTATAATTTATAGGACAACTACATAGCGAATGGGTACAAAGCCGAAGCGAATCACCTAATATTTGGATTCGCTTCGCAGCTAAAAATTTCCAAGATTCTAAACGAATCGGCGAATAGATTCGCTCATCTCTAATTGCTACTGAGGAAGGTATCGGGAGTACCGAAACGCGTTTAGATGTACAATATTAACCTACTCCAAAAGTGACATGAAAATACTTTCAACAGAAAACGGTAACAAAGATTGATTTGTCTCCTGAAAGAACAGCGCAGGGAGGACCTAGTGGTAATCCGGAACTAGGGCTGGGCGATTAATCAAATTAATTCGATTAATTCGCCAATTGCAAGCCTCACGATTTTATTTTTTAGGAAAATCGTGAATTCGATTTTCCTAAAATGGCGCCTGACATATAAAATTAAAAAAATCTCTCACCTGTCCTGCGCCGCGGCTCCGCTCCGGTGTCAGGTGCTCCTCTTCTTTTCCGGGCTGCGCTGCACTGTCCTGACCGCGTACAGCGTCAGGACGTAGTGCGCGCACTCTGACCTGACACTGCACGCAGTCAGGTGACATTGCAGTGTCGGGAGAAAAAGAGGGGCGCCGGATGTGGAGCGGAGCCGCGGCGCAGGACAGGTAAGGGATTTTTTTTTTATTATTATGATGGTCTGAGGCCTGGAGGGGGCACTTTGGGCTGCTCTGAGGTCTGAAGGGGGCACTTTGGGCTGCTCTGAGGTCTGATGGGGCACAGTGGGCTAATCTGAGGTCTGATGGGGCACAGTGGGCTAATCTGAGGTCTGATGGGGCACAGTGGGCTGATCTGAAGTCTGATGGGGGCACAGTGGGCTGATCTGAAGTCTGATGGGGGCACAGTGGGCTGATGTGGGGTCTGATGGGGCACAATGGGCTGATGTGGGGTCTGATGGGGGCACAGTGGGCTGATGTGAGGTCTGATGGGGCACAGTGGGCTAATCTGAGGTCTGATGGGGCACAGTGGGCTGATCTGAAGTCTGATGGGGGCACAGTGGGCTGATGTGGGGTCTGATGGGGCACAATGGGCCTGATGTGGGGTCTGATGGGGGCACAGTGGGCTGATCTGAGGTCTGGATGGGGGCACAATTGGCTGATCTGAGGTCTGATGGGGCATAATGGGCTGATGTGAGGTCTGATGGGGCACAGTGGGCTGATCTGAGGTCTGATGGGGCACAGTGGGCTAATCTGAGGTCTGATGGGGCACAGTGGGCTGATCTGAAGTCTGATGGGGGCACAGTGGGCTGATGTGGGGTCTGATGGGGCACAATGGGCTGATGTGGGGTCTGATGGGGGCACAGTGGGCTGATCTGAGGTCTGATGGGGGCACAGTGGGCTGATGTGGGGTCTGATGGGGCATAATGGGCTGATGTGAGGTCTGATGGGGGTACAGTGGGCTGATCTGAGGTCTGATGGGGCACAGTGGGCTAATCTGAGGTCTGATGGGGCACAGTGGGCTGATCTGAAGTCTGATGGGGGCACAGTGGGCTGATGTGGGGTCTGATGGGGGCACAGTGGGCTGATCTGAGGTCTGATGGGGCACAATGGGCTGATGTGGGGTCTGATGGGGGCACAGTGGGCTGATCTGAGGTCTGATGGGGGCACAATGGGCTGATGTGGGGTCTGATGGGCATAATGGGCTGATGTGAAGTCTGATGGGGGCACAGTGGGCTGATCTGAGGTCTGATGGGGGCATAGTGGGCTGATCTGAGGTCAGATGGGGGCACAGTGGGCTGATCTGAGGTCTGATGGGGGCACAGTGGGCTGATCTGAGGTCTGATGGGGTATATGGCCTTTTTTATTTATTTTTTTATATTTTTACTAACATAAGAAAATCGAGATTTAAATAGTGAATCGTCCAAAATTAAAAAAAAAAACAAAAACAAAAAAAATCGAGATTTTTTTTTTGGGGCCATATCGCCCAGCTCTACCAGGAACTAAGTAACCGAGTTAGGTGGAGCAGCGGAAGAAAGACACGCCGACTGCGTTATACTCACCACGTGGAACGATGCACCGCGGCCGCGGCAAACACCAGTGTGCTGTCCGGAGGGTACATGGGTAAGTGCACACCCCATAAACCCATATATATAGACTAATATTTTCAAACTAACACTGATAACATGAAAAATTTCCCCCCAAGCGCTGAGATTCGTCGTTCATACTTACAATACTAATCAGGAGTTTTGCTTAGGGACTCAAAAACAACTTGTTACAATAGATTGGTGCGATACTATTCAGTAAGAGACTGAAATATTGGAGTTCATGTGACCAACCTCTGATGTGAAATACGTACTTCTATTATATAAAAGAACTGTATCCCAGCTGAATAGAGAAGTGAATATATATGCAATTACGAGTCAGCTCATGAGTAGAGCAATATGAAATATAGAAGAATATATGAGCAAATTGCATTGATCTAAATATGTGGTACATGCCTCATATTGAACTGTACTGTTTTTAACATTTTAAAGTTTTTATGGTATTTTTTATTTGGGTGTTTTATATTATTTGTTGCGATATATTAAAAGGGATCTACAACTGACCTCAGTGAGAGTGAGTGCCTATCTACCCCTTTGTTTACTGGCTTACATATATTGTATCTAGCCCTAATTATCTAGAAACTGTCATGAGTTTGAGGTTTAGTGGTCGATAAAAGAGAATGAGAGTTATCAGTATCACTGGTGGTAAATACCAGAGAAAGAGTTAACTACACTATTCCTGGTGGTCCAGGGCAGTGAGGGGGCTTATAACAGTAACCCTGGTACTTTAGGGAAGAAAATGGGTTCACGTTTCCGTTCGTGGTGACTGAAGGTGGCTCAGAAGTTAATGACACCATCCTGGCCTCTTCTATTAGTTAGATCCATACATTGATGAGTTGATGTCTGACATGCACAACAAAATATAATATAAGAATATGTAAATCTGCATTCGTTATGACTTTGGGGTAGAAATGAGTGAATAGATAGTAAATGAATTGGGTTCATCAAGAATTTTATACAGAATTCTTCTTCCAAACAAACCCTTCAGATAAATTACACAAAACTGCGCCTTTCTACATGTAAATTCAGTATACTAGTGAGGGAACCAGGGAAAGGAGGATGAAAATGGAGCATACCACGACTGGAGGGGCCTTGGATGGCAGGTTTGCCCACAGTGCTTTGTAGTCAGTCTGACAGCCAATCAGGAGAGAGAATATTGCCAAGCCTATTAAACTTGATGTTAGCTCGGAAGCACAGACCCCACTGTGAGCTCATCAATGGTGTGATAGGATGTGTCTGCCATGTTATAATTGTTCTACAGTTTATAAGTGCACAAATAAGTATTTTGTAGTTTATAAATAACAGTGAATAGTTTGGTTGCACTCATCCAATGGGACGGTTGTTCAGAACAAGTCACTGCTTTTTCTGAAAACAGTCCCAATAAGGGACACTTTTTGGGATAATTTTTAATTAACGCATAATAAATCTGATGGTGCAGTGTGTTTTTAAACATGTTTGAGTCTAAACGATTTGGACCCTAATGTAATAATCGACCCAAAAAATGTCCACTATGGTGCATCCTGTGGTTATGGAGGAAATGCCAACAAAAGCCTCATAATATAATGATAGACAACCGTGCTTAGTGGAGAATTGTTTCCTCTAACGTGTCTGTATGTGGACATGAGAAGTTCCTGGAGTTTCTCATCCTTGTACTCAAAGTGCTCCCCAAATAGCACAGAACTGATGATGTTTCCCACAGCGCTGGCCATGAGCATTCTTGGCTTGAAGGGTTTCCCTGCAGAGAGAGACAATGTTATATTTTGATGTCCAGTCAACGAGCCACCATCAATTTCTTCTGCAGATCAGACACATATACTGTATTATTATAGAAGGTGGGTGATTCTGAGAATAATGGAGGCTGTAGCACTGGTTTACAGCTGCATCCCGTTCACTGTTTTTTCCTGGGCCACCTCTGTGCATTGACCTGTAACATGGCTGTAGAACCTTTTAATCATTGAGTTACTGTGCAAAGAAAATTTATGTGAAGATGCAGTGCTATACAGGCACAGTCAGGGGCGTAGCTATAGGGGGTGCAGAGGTAGCAGTCGGTACCGGGCAAAGGAGCCTGAGGGGCCCCAAAGACCCCTTGCACATAAGAAGACACACAAAGCAATGAGGGAAGGGGGCTCAAGCTGATCTCTTGCACCAGGGCCAATGATCCTTTAGCTACGCCCCTGGGCACAGTGACCACTTCATTTATGTAGGCGCCAACGATCATAAAATGATGCATATCCTAGCAAAATGAGGTTGTTTCACCCAATTTCACCAAGAGAAAGCATTTCAGTGAAGAAACAACATGATCCTCATGGTCACTGAAAACTATGAATTCTCATAGCAGCACATTTTGGATGCAGATATATGGAGCCCACCCACCTCCTGTCTCTGATACAGCCTGGATGAGATACTTAGACTCTGCCAGTACTCTTCTCTCCATGACTTTCTTTCCCATCCCAAAATTTCTGAGAGATGTCATGGTGAAGCGACGGAGTGAGCGCCATCGTGGTCCAAGAAGTCCTAAAGATAGAACATTTTGATATTAATCTCATAATATATAACAATACACAACTGCCATTTTGCTTTTTCCTAGGTGAAGCAATCTGTGACAATGCATATGCTGGGACAGAAACATCGTATCCCTGGACAGCTGAGCTATCCTACCTGATTTGGGTGTTTGGGAGACAAACAATACCTCATCAAAAAACGTAAGGCACCTTATAGTTTAAGTAGCACTGGTACAGAGAGAACAACTTGACATACTGAGTAGTCATAACTACATCATGGATGAGCCGCTGTGTCTGCATAAACACTAAGATGGCCCCTTCATTGTGTGGACATCCTCGCAATTTGACTCCTCAATGATTGCACATTCTAGGGTTAGACCATCAATGTCTTAGACCTGGAGAACACATTTCATCTTTATGGCACCACCGTAAAAGAGAACCTAACATTAGAACTAGGCTTGAGCGAATCGGGTGAGAGAGAAGGGGAAGCAGCACAGGGAGACCTCTGATTGGTCAGAGCAAATAAGGCGAGACTTGCTTCATCTCGCGTTATTTGCAGCAAGATTTTCCAGGCCTCAGCAGAGCCCATACATGTAAGTGGAGGAGATATTGTAAACAAAGTTTACAAACGAGTTGGGTTCGGAAAAGAAGTCCTCATCCCTCCTGAGACAGCTGTAGAAGTAAAGCACAAAGAAGCATGGCTTGTAAGCTTCGGATGTTGGGTGTCACGAACTACTGAGTGTGCCTCGTGCCCTACCTCCTCTAAGGGCGTTGTCTAAGTGAACTCCTCGATCTTCACAATACCTTTGATGGTGGGGATAGACTTTCTGAGGGAAACACCAGGTCGCTACCTCTTGAGGAGGGTCGGAACACGAGGCAGCTGGTCCAGGCGGACCAGGAGGTAGCTGCGAAGGTACCTGAGGTACAGCGGTGGTCCGAGGGCCTGGTCGCTACCAGCAATGCAGGACCGAAGGATGAGGCAGAGGCGAAGTTTGACAGGCAATGGGTCAGGGCAGGCAGCACAGGTAAAAGTCAAGCAATCTGGGTCGGCAAAGAGTCAATGCAGGCAGGCAGGGAACAGGTGGGTAGCAGAGTCCGGTAACACAAGCAAGAGTCAGGAACACTGGAACACCAACAGGAACGAGCACAACCAAAGGCAAGACAAAGGACCTTGACACTGATGCATCTGGGAAGAGGGCTGAGCTACTTATAAATGAGCAGGTGGACCAGGGTTGGTCAACGAGGTCACATGATCCAACATGGTCACATGATCTAACCCACATGATCCAACATGCGCCGGCCCAGAGGAAGTGATGCAAGGAACAAGCAACAGGGCTAAATGAAAACCGTGAAGCGGATCCTGAAAAAGCACTTCACAGACAGAGCCCAGAACTGCAGCAGTGTAATGAGAAGAATAGGCAGCAGATCACCGCTGAACACGGCACCCAGGACCGCGGTGGTAAGCAGTAGAACAGCGGCACACAGCAGCCACTGTTACATTGGGTCTTTTCCTTCCCTGTGTAGGTCTTTTACAATTTTATATTACATAGTAACATAGTAACATAGTTTGTAAGGCTGAAAAAAGACATCTGTCCATCCAGTTCAGCCTGTTTTCCTACAAGTTGATCCAGAGGAAGGCAAAAAAACCCCTGTGAGGTAGAAGCCAATTTTCCTCACTTTAGGGGGAAAAATTCCTTCCCGACTCCAATCAGGCATCAGAATTACTCCCTGGATCAACGACCACTCTCTAGTAACTATAACCTGTAATATTATTACCCTCCAGAAATACATCCAGGCCCCTCCTGATCTCTTATAGTGAACTTACCATCACCACCTCCTCAGGCAGAGAGTTCCATAGTTTCACTGCTCTTACCGTAAAGAGTCCATAGTCTCACTGCTCTTACCGTAAAGAGTCCATAGTCTCACTGCTCTTACAGTAAAGAGTCCATAGTCTCACTGCTCTTACAGTAAAGAGTCCATAGTCTCACTGCTCTTACAGTAAAGAATCCTCTTCTATGTTTGTGTACAAACCTTCTTTCCTCCAGACGCAGAGGATGTCCCCTCGTCACAGTCACAGTCCTGGGGATAAATAGATGATGGGAGAGATCTCTGTACTGACCCCTGATATATTTATACATAGTTATTACATCTCCCCTCAGTCGTCTTATTTTTAAAGTGAATAACCCTAATTGTGATAATCTTTCTGGGTCCTGTAGTCCACCCATTCCAGTTATTACTTTAGTTGCCCTCCTCTGAACCCTCTCCAGCGCTGCTATGTCTGCCTTGTTCACAGGAGCCCAGAACTGTACACAGTCCTCCATGTGCGGTCTGACCAGTGATGTGTAAAGTGGCAGGACTATGTTCTCATCACCGCCATCTATGCCTCTTTTGATGCAACCCATTATCTTATTGGCCTTGGCAGCAGCTGTCTGACACTGGTTTCTGCAGCTTAGTTTGCTGTTCACTAAAATTCCTAGGTCCTTTTCCATTTTAGAGTTACCCAGTGCTTTACCATTCAGTATGTACTGGTGACTTGCATTATTCCTTCCCATATGCATAACCTTACATTTGTCAGTGTTAAACCTCATCTGCCACTTCTCTGCCCAAGCCTCCAGTCTATCCAGATCCATCTGTAGCAGTGTGCTGTCCTCTGTAGTATATATACAGTATACTGTCCTCCTCTGTGTTAATTACTTTACACAGTTTAGTGTCATCTGCAAATATTGATATTTTACTGTGCAAGCCTTCTACAATATCATTAATAAATATATTGAAGATATTATGACCCAATACTGACCCCTGTGGTACGCCCTACCCCATCAGTGACAGTGACCCAATCTGAGTATCTACCGTTAATAACCACCCTCTGTTTTCTATCACTGAGCCAGTTACTTACCCACATACAGACATTTTCTCCCAGGACCAAACATTCTCATTTTATATACTAACCTTTTATGTGGTACAGTGTCAAACGCTTTGGAGAAGTCCAGATATATGACATCCATTGAGTCGCCGCTGTCAAGTCTAGAACTTACCTCCTCATAGAAACTGATTAAATTGGTTTGACATGACCGATCCCTCATGAAGCCATGCTGATATGGAGTAATTTGCTTATTTTCATTGAGGTACTCCAAGATAGCATCTCTCAGAAAACCTTCAAACAGTTTACCCACAACAGAAAGTTAAACTTACCGGCCTATAGTTTCCGGGCTCTGTTTTTTGGACCCTTTTTGAATATTGGCACCATATTTGCTATGCGCCAATCCTGTCGAACACTCCCTGTCAGTATAGAGTCCTTAAATATCAGAAATAAGGATCTGTCGATGACATTACTTAATTCTCTTAGGATACGGGGGTGTATGCCATCCGGTCCTGGTGATTTGTCTATTTTAATATTTTTAAGACATTGCTGTACTCTTCCTGGGTCAGAGAGGGCACTTTTAAAGGGGAATTTACTTTTATATTCTGCATTTCATCTGACAGTTCATTTTCCTCAGTGAATACAGTGGAGAAAAAGTTATTTAGTAGCTTTCGCTTTCTCTCATCACTCTCTGCAACTCCCCCTCATTACTCTGTAAGGGGCCGACACCTTCAGGTTTATACTTTTTAGTATTTATTAATTGAAGAACATTTTAGGGTAGTTTTACTCTCTTTGGCGATTAATCTCTCGGTCTCTAGTTTGGCTGCTTTTATTTGTCTTTTACATATTCTATTTTTTTCCTTCTAGTTTTTCAATGCTTCCTCGCTCCCTCCTGTTTAGTGATTTAAATGCTTTCTGTTTGTCATTTATTGCTTTCTTTACA
>ONZH01010028.1:0-39878 GCA_900303285.1 Rhinella marina | reverse complement strand
TGCAATCTTATTACTGAGGCTCCACACCATGCTTTACACTGCAATCTTATTGAAAGACAGTTTAATCAGGGGTTTCACCGCCAGGTTGTCAGGCAGCATTTTAAGTGGTCACCATTACCGTGTCCCTGAAATTGCCTTGGGGTCATCGCCCAGACTATTTTTATGAAAGGCCATGGGGTTCTATACACACAGTGCTGACGGAAGCCCATCAGCCTTTCTAAACACATTGAATCTGTCCCATCATGAGAAAGTCCCCCAAGGAGTCCCCAATGTAACTTGCTTCCCATACAACTACCTCACCCCCCGACACCTGTGTCTCGCCATTGTCCACCACCTCCTCAGACAACACTGGTAAATCCCCACTGTCAGCACACGGAGACTGCAAAAGGTCTTGCGAATTGGGGCAGAGAATGTTCTGGGGTAGCACATCAGAGAAAGGGTGACTACGGGGTTCCAGGTAGTACGTGACCACATGCAATCTCCATCCAAAAAGTCATACTGAGGCTCACCACCATGCTTTACACTGCAATCTTATTACTGAGGCTCACCACCATGCTTTACACTGCAATCTTATTGACAGACAGACAATCAGGGGTTCACCGCCAGGTTGTCAGGCAGCATTTTTAAGTGGGTCACCATTACCGTGTCCCTGAAAATTGCCTTGGGGCCATCCCCAGACTATTGGCCAGATTTAGAAAAAATGGTGCAATTAGGGAGCCTCAGAGGCATCCCTACATGCTGCCCCTGCTGTTTCCTGTCCATTTCCGTGGTGTTTCCATCATTTTCTGAGGTTTCCAGGTTTTCACCCAGCCTTCCCTAGGCAGAGCCCCGGTCCCCTGCAAAAAATGCTTGAGTCTCCCATTGACTTCAATGGGGTTCGTTATTCGAAACGAGCACCAGAGCATCGGGAAAAGTTCGACTCGAATAACGAGCACCCGAGCATTTTAGTGCTCGCTCATCTCTAATATATACAGAAATGTTTTTTGCCAACACCCTGGAGTCCATAATTGACTTCTACAGGGCCTTTACTCCTGTTTAGTCTTTTTCATTAGCAATACTTTCATGATATCCCAATATGTAACTCATTTGCCTCATTATATTTGGCCCTAGAGATATGAAACTTGTAACTCATTTTGTATCTACATGCTCGCTCTCCACTAGACTTGCCCTGCTCTGGTACAAAATAGTAAATCTGTGAGGGGGGGCATGTGGTGTATACTGGGGGACAGAATAGGAGAGGACTCCAGCATAACGGAAACCGGACAGATCCGGTTTCGTTATTTTTGGGCGGAGTTAGAGGCGTGGCCTAGTACAAAAAAATTTGCCGCGCCCCGCACATAGTGTCCCTCTTTCCTCTTTTCCAAAGTTGGGAGATATGGGGGTGAGGGCCTGCTGCTGATCTGACCGTGTAAAACTTTAGGGGCGAGTGCCTGCTGCTGATCTGACCATCTAAAACATTAGGGGTGAGGGCCTGCTGCTGAGCTGACCCTCTAAAACATTAGGGGCAAGTGCCTGCTGCTGTTCTGACTGTGTAAAACATTAGGGGCGAGTGCCTGCTGCTGATCTGACCGTGTAAAACATTAGGGGCCAGTGCCTGCTGCCGATTTGACCATCTAAAACATTAGGGGTGAAGATCTGCTGCTGATCTGACCGTGTAAAACATTAGGGGCAAGTGCCTGCTGCTGATCTGACCGTCTGAAACATTAGGGGCGAGTGCCTGCTGCTTGATGTGACCGTCTAAAACGTAGGGGCGAGGGCCTGATGCTGATCTGACCCGTGTAAAACATAGGGGCGAGGGCCTGCTGCTGATCTGACCCTCTAAAACATTAGGGGCGAGTGCCTGCTGCTGATCTGACCCTCTAAAACATTAGGGGTGAGTGCCTGCTGCTGATCTGACCCTCTAAAACATTAGGGGTGAGGGCCTGCTGCTGATCTGACCGTGTAAAACATTAGGGGTGAGGGCCTGCTGCTGATCTGACCATGTAAAACATTAGGGGTGAGGGCCTGCTGCTGATCTGACCATCTAAAAAATTAGGGGCGAGGGCCTGCTGCTGATATGGCCGTTGAAAAAATTAGGGCCAAGGGTCTGCTGCTGATCTGACCGTCTAAAAAATAATGGGTGAGGGCCTGCTGGTGACCGTCTAAAAAATTATGGGTGAGGTCCTGCTGGTGACCGTCTAAAAAAGTATGGGTGAAGACCTGCTGGTGACCCTTTAAAAAATTTAAAGGCGTAGGCAGCCTAATAAGCAGTTTGATATGATGGAGGAAGTAGAGGAAGAGGACGAGAAGAGGAAGGGCTGCGTGGGAATACAGTGTATTCAATAGACCTTAAAAGCCACATTTAAAGTTCCTTTATGTTCAACCGCTTTCCTCTGGTGAGGTAGCGAAGTCAGGGGCAATCCAGGCCTTGTTCATTTTGATAAGCGTCAACCTGTCAGCATTTTTAGTTGACAGGCAGATGCGCTTAGCAGTTATTATGCCCCCAGCGGCACTAAATACCCGCTCGGACAAAACGCTGGCGGCAGGGCAGGCCAGCACCTCCATGCGCCAGTTCATGCCACGTATCCAGCTTAGACACCCAATAATTATAAGGCACAGAGGGATCACTGAGGACGTTGACACGGTCAGCTAGGTACTCCTTCACCATCTTCCAAAACTTTTACCTCCTTGTGACACTAGGCCGCTCATCAGGGTGAGGGTGCTGGCAGGGTGTCATGAAACTGTCCCAGGCCTTGGAGAGTGTCGCCCTGCCTCTGTTGGAACTGCTGTGTGTTCCCCTCGTCTCCCCTCCTCGGGTGCCCGAGGAACTACGTACTCTGCCGCCAGCGTTGTCAGCGTGAAATTTTTGGAGCAATTTTTCAAGGGCCTTCTGGTATGGCACCATTTTGCTTGTCCTCTCCACCACAGGAATAATAGATGAGAAGTTCTCTTTGTAGCGGGGGTCGAGAAGGGTGAACAACCAGTAATTGGTGTTGGATAAAATGCGTATAACACGAGGGTCACGGGAAAGGCAGCCTAGCATAAAGTCAGCCATGTGTGCCAGAGTCCCAACAGACAAGGCTTCGCTCTCCCCACCAGGAGCATGAATCTCAATATCCTCCCCGTCCTCTTCCTCCTCTTCAGCCCATCCACGCCGAAAAGATGGTGTAAACGTGGTATACCTACCCTGTGTAGCGGTGGCAACCGTCTCCTCCTCCTCCTCCAATTGGCGCTGAGAAGACGAATCGAGGGTGCTCTGGCTATCACCCTGTGTAGGGTCTTCCCCCATTTCCACCTCTTCCACACGCAGAGCATCGGCCTTTATTGTGAGCAGTGAGGGTTTCAGTAGACACAGAAGTGGGGTGGTTACGCTGATAATAGCGCTATCGCCGCTCACCATCTGTGTAGATTAATCAAAGTTGTGTAAAACCTCACAGAGGTCAGACATCCATGCCCACTCGTCGCTTGTGAAGAACGGAAGCTGACTGGAAAGGCGACGACCGTGTTGCAGTTGGTATTCCACAACTGCCCTCTGCTGCTCACAAAGCCTCCCCAACATGTGGAACGTGGAGTTCCAGCGCGTGCTCAGGTCGCACAGCAGTCGGTGAGCTGGCAGGTGCAAGCGCTGCTGCAGTGTTGCCAGACCGGCGGAAGCTGTAGGTGACTTACAGAAATGGGCACACAGGCGGCGCACCTTCACCAGTAGCTCAGGCAAATTGGGGTAGGTTTTGAGAAACCGCTGAACCACTAAGTTGAAGACGTGGGCCAGGCATGGTATGTGTGTGAGCTTGCTGAGCTCCAAAGCCGCCACCAAGTTGAAGCCGTTATCAGACACAACCATGCCTGGCTGTAGCTTGAGTGGCGAGAGCCACATGGCCTCTGTGTGCACCATCAGCAGTACGCCCACTTCCCTGTCCCTTACTGCTCGCCTTGCGCATATTAAATGGTATATATGCAAGTTTGTCACAAGTACAGTAGCGCAGATTTTTTTTAACCACTTCCCGTCCGCCCATAGTACATAAACGTCCGGGAAGTGGTTATCTATCTCTGAATGGATGTTTCTGAACGTCCATTCAGAGACAGCAGCTGCACGCTAATTGTGCAGCTGCACATTGGAGTACCTGCTGTCAGTGACAGCAGGGTACCCCAAAGAGAAGGCAGGGTCCGTTCCCAGGGGTCCCTGCTTTGTAGACCGAGCGCTGTGTATACAGATCATGAATCGCTATTACGCTTCCTCTTCCGGCCCGGCGTCACGTGATCGCCGGGGCCGGGAGAGTGCAGGAGCTGCCGGATCTCTCATAGACCCGATCAGCCCTGCACTGAGGCTGTACAGCATAGTATTATGCTGTACAGCCTCTCTGGGGATGTATTTCCCCTGTAACTGGGGCTACTATGTCAGCCCCAGTTACAGGAGAAATCAAGTGTAAAAAAAAGGAAATAAATAAATAAATAAAGTTAAATGTCCCCCTGAGGTCTTGTATGACCTTATGGGGGACACAAAGTGTAAAATAAAAAAAATAAAAAAAATAGAGTATTATAAAAAAAAAAAATCACATATATATAAAAAAAATAATTTTCCCCCAAATATTTCATTTAAAAAATGTTACAAATAAAAATAAATAAATAAGATAGACATATTTGGTATCACCGCGTCCGAAACGACTGACCCCATCAAGTGAACTGCGTAAAAAAATCTAATAAAAATTATGCCAAAACAGCTTTTTTTGTCGCATCACCTACCAAAAAACATAATATCAAACAATCAAAAAGTCGTATGCATCCCAAAATAATAGCAATAAAAATGTCACCTCATCCCGCAAAAAATTATCCCCCACACAAGATCATAGCCCGAAAAATGAAAAAAATGGCTCTTAAAAAACAACACAAAAACATGATTTTTTTTTCTAAAAATGCTCTTATTGTGTAAAACGTAAAAAAAAAAAAAAAATAGACATATTTGGTATCCTTGCATCCATAACAACTGGCTCTACAAAAATATCACATGATCTACCCCATCAAGTGAACGGTGTAAAAAATTAATATAGAAAATGCCCCTAAACTGCTTTTTCTTTTAGTTAACCTCCCAAAAATTAGATTCAAAATTGATCAGAAAGCCGGATGTACCCCAAAATGGTGCCAATAAAAAGCACAGCTTGTCCCGCAAAAAATAAGACCTCACGCAGCTCAGTCCACAAAAAAGTTAAAAAGTTATCACTCTTACAAACCATGACAAAAAATTCCATGTTAGAAAATGCAGATGCTGCTCCTCCCCTTCTGAGCCCTGGCGTATCCCCAAATAACAGTTTACGACCACATGTGGGGTGTTTCTGCAAACTTCAGAATCGGGGTAATAAATATTGAGTTTTGTTTTGTTGTTAACCCTTGATGTGTTACAGGAAAAAAATGATTAAAATGGAAAATCTGCAAAAAAAGTGACATTTTGAAATTTCAATCCCAGGAATGTATTTGGGCTCATGGATAGACAGAGGCATTCTTACACTCTCCCATTTATTTGACAAGAGTGCTATGTTCCCCTTTGATCATCTCCAACATACTTTCCATTTAACATGGAATGACTTCTATAAGTTCCTCCAAATAAGACACTTTTTCGCCACCTCTGCTCCAACTCAATTGGTAGCAAACCCTGATATCTTTAAATTTTGGTCCCTTACCTCCTTTACCGCAGCAAAACTGAGGCCTATATATCTTATCCTCAGAGATAAAGATACCTTTAAGAAAGTTATATCCCATATATCTTGGGAGAAGGATCTAGGGACCCAATTTACGGAGGAACAGTGGAAATTGGCCCATAAATTCATCCATACCTAACTGAGATGTGTCCTTCACTATGAAGCTTTAATGAAGACCATCATGAGATGGTATTTTACTCCAGACCGTCTGAGCATTATTTTTCCAGGAGCTTCACACTTTTGTTGGAGGGGGTGCGGACAGAGAGGTTCCCTGTTCCATATACTTTGGAATTGCCCTTTTGTCCATAATGTATGGAAAGAGGTTTTTTCTCTGCTTTCTACAATAACTGGCACTTTAATTACCCCATCCCCGTCACTGGCATTTCTGTTTATCAATTTGGATTCCTTCCCGTGGAGTCATAGAATGGTAGTTGCTCACCTTCTTATATCCACAAAATTAGCCATAACTCAATACTGGAAGAGCCCAAGAGTCCCGGAGATTTCTGAGATCATAGCAAAAACAAATAAAACATATATCTATGAACGGATGTTAGCCTCGGTACAACAGAGGATTTCCAAATCCACCAAACTGTGGAGCTCCTGGGCAAATTCCAAGTTTGCTGTATCGATGTCTTGATATGCCCCGCTTGTGTGAAGGCATTGCGGGTTATGAGAAAATGCCTTTACCTATGTGTGATGATGCCGTAAACCGGGAGCACCCTGGAAGTGGACTGTTTCACCTGAGCCCAATTTATTTTTTGGTTTACTTGTTTTTTGTTAAATATTATTGTTTGGACTTTTATTTCATTTTAAGTACTGATGATACTACATCTGAATGCAGTTTACTGCCTGAATTCAGGCAGTAAACTATTTTTGATTTATAGGGACACGTCTACAGTTTATTTTGAGTTAATCTACATCTGAATGTATGTTGTCATAAATGTACTGCATATACCTTATTACATCTGATAAGTGCTGCCCATGTGGCTATGTGAAGCACTGATTATTCTGGTATGACTCCATAATATGTTTGTAATATCAATTTTTATTGATAAAACAATAAAAACTTATTGTTTGAAAAAATTTTGAAATTTCACATCTACTTTGCTTTAATTCCTGTGGAATACTTAAAGAGTTAACAACATTTCTAAAACCAGTTTTGAATAGTTTGAGGGGTGTAGTTTCTAAAATTGGGTCATTTATGGGTGGTTTCTATTATGTAAGCCTCACAAAGTGACTTCAGAACTGAACTGGTCCTTAAAGTTGATTTTGCAAATTTGCAAAAATTGCGTCTAAAATTCTAAACCTTCTACTGTCCTAGAAAAATAAAATGACACTACCAAAATGATGCCAACATAAAGTAGACATATGGGGAATGTAAATTAAAAAGGATTTTATGGGGCATCACTATCACAGACCACTGTCTTAAAAGCAGAGAGATTGAAATTTAGAAAACAGTGAATTTTTTCAAATTTTCGTTAACTTTTGGATTTTTTTATAAATAAAATTAAAACTTATCGACTCAAATTTACCATTAACTTGAAGTACAGTGTGTCACGAGAAAACAATCTCAGAATCGCTTGGATAAGTAAAAGTGTTCCAAAGTTATTACCACATGAAGTGACACATGTCAGATTTGCAAAATTAGACCTGGTCAGGAAGAGGTCTTATGAGCAGAAAAATTACACCGAATGTCAGAAATATTTAGAATGCGCGAACGTTAAACAGCAGACGCAGCGCAGGTAATGTCGATGTCACCAACAGCAGGAAAAATTTCACCGAATGTCAGAAATATTTAGAATGTGCAAACGTTATGCAGCAGACTGCTGCGCAGGTAATGTCGCGTTGATTAGCGGCAGAAAAAAATACACCGGATGTCAGGTATTTGGAATACACAAACGTTATACAGCACACGCAGCACAGGTGGAGTTAAGGTAAGGCAGTTTTGCCCCAAAAAAATATATATTGCAACCAGATATAACAATAGTCCTTAAAAGGACTTTTGGGTCTTTTAAACATAAAAACTAGCCCTGCCTAGCCAATTTCTATCCCTACACTATCTGTCCCTCCTTGCAGCAGCTCTCCCTGACTCAGACTGAGCCGGGTCACATGTTACCGGGTGCTATATAGCACCCGATGACGCGTTCCCGGCCAGCCAATCACTGTAATGCCAGTAGCTAACATTACCACCCCGCATGCTGATTGGCTGCATAGCAGCCAAGAAACGTGCGGGGAGGGGACTTGAGCATGGCGCTCGAGCACACTTGGTGTTTGGCCATGCTTGCCCAACACTACTTATTGCCAGACATTATTAATAGCGAACAAGTGGATTTTGTTGCTGGGAGGGAGGGAAGAATGAACACCACCCGTCTTCTACAAATAATTAGACATGCTTCTCTGCGATCTGTGGCACTTGTACTTCTGGGTACAAACGCAGAAAAAGCATTTGATCGAATAGACTGGACTTCCATGCAAGAACTTTACATAGATTCGGGATCCCTGATCAATTTACCTCTGCTATTATGGCAATGTATAGAGGTCCAACTGCAAAGGTCATGGTCAATGGCTCATTCTCCCTCTCATTTATCATCACAAATGGAACCCGTCAGGGGTGTCCTCTCTCCCCATTGTTGTTCATCTTGACTGTGGAGTGCCTTTTTCAAGCTATTAGACAGGATGACAGGATTAGGGGGATCCAATTACAAGGAACACACCATTAATTGGCAGCTTTTGCGGATGACTTACTGATATTTATCACAAACCCTGAAAACGCTTTTCCAGCAATTCAGACTTTGTTTCAGACTTAGTGAACCCCTCCAAGTCGCAAGGACTCAATGTCACTCTAGACTTGCAGAAACAGAAATCTTTTGAGATTAGTACTCCCTACCAATGGTCAAATACATCTATGAAGTTCTTAGGGATATATATAACTTCTGACCCCTCAAATACTTACAAAGAGAACTTTCAAAATCTCACCAAAAAAATCAAGGCTTTATTAGATTCTTGGGATATCCCATTTGCTTCATGGTTTGGCAGCGCTCCCTGGTCAAGACCTTTTACAAACCCTTCCCATCCCCCTTCCACAGTCCTTCTTTGCACAACTCAGAGCCATTCTCTCCGCCTTTCTTTGGAAAAAGAAAAGGTCCGGATTAAAATACTCTTACACTATCCAACCAACAAAATGTGGAGGTTTGGGGATGCCAGATTTCTCTTTGTATTACAAAGCTGTTCAAGGCATGAGGTGTATGGAGTGGCTTAGGTCACACAAAAACCTTTTAGATATCCAAGCAGAATCCATCTCTTCCCCAGTACCTTTAAGGAATCTTTTGCTTTTAGACTGCAAAACTGCACAATCAGAGGTCTCCAATCCTATTACATACAACACAATTAAAATATGGAAATCAAACTTGAGTCCGCTGTTACTGTCCTTACCCATTTCCCCCCTGATCCAAGTAAGGGATGTACTATGGGATTCCTCTCCCCAGTTCAGGCCTACTTTAACAATGGACTGCAAAAACATTACAACCCCACTCATCGATCTGACATATGCACAGGGAGGTCTGAGAGGAGATTGGGAGTCTCAGAATCACGTATCTTCTTTGACCCTTTTCCATTGTATGCATATAAAACATTACATTAGTACCTTCCTCCCTATTTCCTGGAAGGAACCAACAGGGTTTGAAATAGAAATTCTCATGACTCAAGATCCCATTAAGAAAATCACTGGGATATACAATAGGCTGGTCTCCCAGGCCAGGCCAGAGGCTTTTGAATATCTAAAAAAATGGGGAGCTGAGCTTCAGATGTCGCCCACACAGAAAAGTCTTCAGCATTGTCTCACCCTAACTCCTAAAATCTCAACCTGTGTTAGGTTACCAGAAAATTATTACAAAGCCCTTGGTATTATACGCCTGTAGTTCTTCGCAAGATGTTCCCATCGGTCAGTCAGATGTGTTGGAGATGTGAAAAAGTAGGTTCATTCCTGCATATATGGTGGCAATGTGAGGTCATTCAGACATTTTGGGAGGAGGTGTGCAAGGCACTTTCAAGGGTGTGCGGGGTTTTGCTCAAACCCACTCCACAGTTATGCTTATTAAGTTTAACTGATCAAATTACATGCTCAGCCTGCTCAAGAGTGTTGATAACACACTTACTGGCTACAGCCAGAATCCTCATTGCCTCATTTTGGAGGTTGGAAAATTCTCTATCATTGACATTATGGTTAGCAAAATGTGATGACATCTACAGAATGGAACAGATCGCGGGATGGGAGACCAGACGCACGGATAAATTTACCAAGATCTGGAGTCCTTGGCGTACATTCCGAGGTTTCTCATCATGATACAAAAGTAATCCATCATTTACTAATTTCCTCCGCAGATTGGGACCCCCCTTCCCTACTACCCCCCCTCCACCACCCTTTTTCATTATCCTTATCCAGTTGATTTATTTACACACATGTTGTGTTTTCACACATTGTTTTTCTTATACTTATATCTTATATGTAAAATAAGCACTTGACTTTGTCCTTCTAAATGTTTTATCATTGTAACACCATCTTAAGTGCTTCAATAAAAATTTGTTTTAAAATAAATATTGAATGGATCAGTAAAATATTAAATGATGCCATGTGCGAGCATACATGATGATTTCGTGCTTAGTTATAATTAATGTTGAATGTTTCAGGTAATTATAGAAATCATTCCATGGTTTGGTTCATAAGTGATTGCACCAAGCTTTGCTTCTTCTGTAAACTAACAACTTGTGCTTGATTGTACATTTAATGATAAGATGGTCTATGACTTTGCGAAAGAATCAAAGGCTCTGAAAGTCCTGGTAACCCAAAATCTTCATTACATTTTGTTGCACAGTATTAATGAGACTAGGCCTATGCTGCACTATTTCACTGTGCTATTGATTGATTTTAAAGGGGTTGTCCAGAATTTTGATATTTATGCGATATCCTCAGGATAGATCATCAATATCAGATTAGTGGAGGTCCAACTGCTAGACCCTACGCCGATCATCTGTTTGAAAAGGCTGTAGTGCCCTGTGAGCTCCCCGGCCTCTTCCAAGGTCAGTGATGTCAGGTTCCTCATTCACATGGTCTAGATAAAGCTCAGTCCCATTCAAGTGAATAGGCCTGAGCAGCAATACCAAGCACAGCCAATGTACAATGTATGGCGCTGTGCTTCGTAAGGTCAAGGTGCTCACTGGAGCGCAGCTGCCTCTTTAAACAACTAATCGGCAGGGCACAACTCGGACACCCAATAATCAGATATTGATGACCTATTCTGAGGCTAGTGGACTATTACAGCTCAATGCAGTAGCTCATATAGCTCCATCTTCACTACTCTAATACAAAGACCACTTTAGATAACAACCAATTTTACCTTTTGTGACACCTCCATTTCCTCATAGATTGTAAGCTCTTGCGAGCAGGGCACGTCCTCCTAGTGTTTCAGTTGTATATTAGCCTGTAATTCTGTGATGTCTATTTTGATTTGTACATTGAACCCCTTAATTATCAAGCACTGCGGAATATGTTGACGCTATTTAAATAAAGTATATTGTTATAATGCATTATTATAAGGCAACTAATGAAAAGGCAACTCTGCAAAGTCTTGATGAAGAACAGTTTTTTATTCTATATATCCTCTATAGACTTATGTGTCTCTATGGTAACAGACTACAAACAAACCCTGCAGCGAGTCTGGTCCTTCAGGCCTTTGTTTGTTAAGACTCCTTCTTGCTCCATCTCTAGTTACTAAACTATAGTATATTATAGATATATAATATATAGTGTTGAGCGAGCCTGCTCGGCCGCCATGCTCGAGTCCCCTAATTAGCGGGGAGGTACTGGCATTCACTGTAATGCTGTAGCCATCTTGGCTACTGACCTTACAATGATTTGCACCCGGTAACATGTGAACCGGCTCAGACCGAGTCAGGGAGAGCTGCTGCAAGGAGGGACACATAGTGTAGGAATAGAAATTGGCTAGGTAGGGCTAGTATTTCTGTTGAAAAGACCCAAAAGCCCTTTTAAGGGCTATTGTGATATCTGGCTACAATATATTTTTTATTTTTTGGGGGGTTAAAAATTGCGCAAGGTGGCCTGACCTTAACACCACCTGAGCAGCTTGTGCATTCTAATCCTTTCTGTATCCTATATACCTGACATCCATTGTCATTTTTTCTGCCGCTAATCAAGGCCACAGTACCTTGCGCTGCATCTGCTGTATAACGTTTGCGCAAGGAGGCACAGATAGTGTAGGGATAGGAATTGGCTAGGCAGGGCTAGTTGTTCTGTTGAAAAGACCCAAAAGTCCTTTTAAGGACTATTGTTACATCTGGCTGCAATATATTTTTTTCTTTTGGGCAAAAATAACAAGTTTGCCTGACCTTAACACCACCTGCGCAGCTTGTGCATTATAATGTTACTGTATTCTATATAGCTGACATACGGTGTAATTTTTTCTGCCGTTAATCAAGGCGACATTACCTGCTAGGGCTAGTTGTTCTGTTGAAAAGCCCTTTTAAGGTATATTATATCTGGCTGCAATATATTATTTTTGTGGTGGGTTAAAAAATTGCGCAAGGTTGCCTGACCTTAACACCACCTTTGCAGCGTCTGCTGTCTAAATTTTGTGTATGCCAAATACCGTAAATCCGGTGTATTTTCTTTCTGCCGCTATTCAAGGCGACATTACTAATGTCGCCGTGATTAGCGGCAGTAAAAAAGCGCAATAAATGTCAGGTATATAAGGAGTAGAGATGAGCGAATCATTCAAAAAATTATTCGCCAAACATTCGCCGAAGTTTTCCTAAGATTCGTATATTCGACGAATAGATTTGTTGTATTTGCGTACAAAATATACGTTATTATGTGCTATTAGCGAACATTCGCGCACTAATAACAACGTTCATTTAAAAAATGTACGCAACTTCTTAGAAGACGTACGCAAATAGCGTACGAATACTCAGCGTACTATTGTCTACGCAATTACGTAATACACAGGCACGCACGATGAGAGGCTGCGGCGTGCACTCCTCAGAGGCAGAGCGAATATTCGAAAATGGCATCCAGGCGATCCTCATCATTTAGCTCTGAAGAGCTGAAATTCCTGATCCGGGTGATGGACAGAGAGGATTACAATGGCACACACCGGCATACAAACCAGCATAAGAAGGAGGTGATCCAGCAGGTGATCCAAGGCCTGCGCCATCGTTTCCACACCGTGCGGACCCCGGGCCAGATCCAGCGGAAATGGTCCGATCTGAAATTCAAATGCCCAGAGCAGCTTAATGAGATCCGCGCAGAGATACAGCAGGGTGAGTAACAAAATATTTGATAAGTAAAAACATGTAAAAAAATAGTGTACTGTATTGTATATATACCAGCAGTCACTGCGAATAATGAAAAAAAGTATAGAAGGACAATGTGGTCGTGCGTAGTGCGCTGCAGTAATTTTGTTTCATGCTAGGCAACGCCTCTAACTCTCGACCCAAACAACTTAAGTGAAGGTATTCTAGTCATTATTGTTAATGGTGCTGGCCGTTTGTGTCAGGCAAATGCACTAGTTCGAAAGAAAGTACCCTTATATGCCCCTTCATAGTTAGCGCTTCCTCCTCCTACACACAGACTCAAAGACGTGCCCATGCTGCAGCTACTGTCAGTGGGCGATATCCAAAGTATTCCTACCGCACCGTGTTAACGATATAAAGAAAGTTATTGCGACGATAACGTTATCTATTGCCATAAATACCTTTTTAGAAGAAAAAAATATGATATGGCCCCCCTCTCCCACCCATAATATATTAATAGTAGTATGTGTTAGTATTAAAAAGAGTCATCATCTAACAATTGAGTACATTTTTATGTTGCAGAGCACCGTCAACGACGGCGTCACCACCGTCGAGGCAGGACGGCCCCTGAAGTACCTGCAGCCTCTAGTAAGTGTAAAACATATTTAATTTATTTTTCATCCAAGCTACATGGGAGTGCAGCTGCAGTAAGAGCACTAGTGGTTAGCACTAGTGGCGAAAATACAACATGTAACTGTTGTGTTTTCGCTCTGGCTGCCTCTCAGCAGGGGTTAACATGCTGCCGCCGAATTCGCGGCCTGCCCCCATTACAGTGAATTTGGGCCGGAGCGCGGTTCCGGCCCCACACGTGTACCTGCGGCAGCGCGGATCCGGAGGGACCCTTCACTCGCCAGATCCGGGCTGCCGCTAGTGTAGAAGTAGCCTTAGGCCATTATTTCATGATTTTTGACAGCTGCTACACCACAGAGGAACCACTCTCACCGTCCTCCACCCCAGCGAGAGAGGACCCCACCTGCCCCTCCAACACCACCAGCCCAGCTACCAGAGGTAGAAGGTAGGTAAAAAAAAAAATGTAATGGTTGGACCTTCTGTCTTCAAAATATGAGCTAAATGTATGTTTTATCTTTGGTAGCTCCAACCGACAGAGATTAGTTTTCCCCTGGACCATGGGAAGACCACGCCGTATGGGTGTCCAGTAAGTACTACAAAAGGCTCAGTCAGTACAGAATACATGTCACAGAATAAGTCGCTCCAGTACATTAAAGTTTAGATTTTTTTTGTGGGACAACCACTGTAACTCGATCATACAAACTAAGTACATAACTGTTTCCACCCCTACAGACATCCCCACTGACTTCGAAGTGGAGGCTGGATTACGGCGCCTTGGCTCCAGGCTCCACGCTGCCTCCCGGCTCATTCGTGGCCTGCAGCTGGAGCTGCAAGAGCTGCAGGGCATGATGGCCCGACGTCAGCAAAGGCCGGTGTAATCTTATTTTTTTGTTCCTTTCTTTTGTTTATTATATTATTTATTTGTTAAAAAGAAGTTTTTATTTATTACTAAAATATTATTGAAAAACCTTTGTTTTGGTTTTGTTAAACCTTTAAAACCTTCCTGATCCTGACATAGTGTGAAGAAGACAGAGTTTTTTTTCCCACGGCCATTTTCCCATATTAATGAACACAGCGGTGTCTGCCGGCCGAAGTATTACCACATTACACACACTCCTGTTCACTGATTACAATCGACAGACAGAAAAATAAAAAAGGCTTGGCTTGTCTGGGCAACAAGCCTGTACATTCTACCTTAACATAGGCAGTGAAATTATATATGAGCCTTTTATGGCTGCCCCGGCCAGTAGTAGTAAGGGATGGGGTATATCAGCATAGAGTGATTGGTAAAATAAATACAACAGACTGCAGTGGTGTATAACAATGTCCGCTAATATAACTTGTACGGGAGGCAAAGGCAGTGTAAAAAGATTTTTTTTTTTTAAAATATATATAACACATAAATATATATATTTTTTTGGAGGGGGGGAATAAAGGCTGAGGCTCAAAAACAAACTTAACAATACTAAATAGAACTATTAGTAACGTTAACTAACAACAGCTACTCTCCTACTTAGCGTAGAAAACGGAGGCGGAGGTAGACAACAGTGTTTGGTTTTGAAATAGGGTTTTGGAGACTTCGGGTTCGCACAGCCCATTACATGACACAAGACATTTGGCTGTAAAATTATGGCCCGGCTGACAGCAACAGTGGGAAGACACTCAGACTATTCTGCCCTGCAAGGCCTGATCTAATCACCACCAGCATCAGCAAGAGGAGTATGAAATTCGGATGTAATCCAGCCTTTATTCATTTTTATAAAGGTATTTTTTTAACACAGATTTGTCCTTTTGGGTGTTACCACCCCCCAGCGGCACTAAAAACCCTCTCTGACATGACACTTGAGGCTGGGCAGGAAAGAAGCCCTAGTGCATAGTGGGACAGTTCCGGCCACTGTTGTAATCTGCCTGCCCAGAAGTCCAGGGGGTCTGAGAAGAGGCTTTGTGAGCCAGACTGCAGGTACGCCCCAGGGTGATGTGGGCCTGCTCACTTGGCTGTAGCTGTTGGGAGCCTGAAGAGAAAAATTCCTGCATCATACTAATTAGGCTTAACTGGCTGCTGCTGGTTGTGGCAGAAGGTGGATTACTCGGCCGGACCTCCTTCTCAGACATGCTGGCATCAGGCTGGGGCTGGCTAAAAGCTGTGGCCAGGTTACTACATAGCTTCTCCCGCAATGATACTAATTTCCCTTTCCTTTCCTGGGGAGGAAAATAATCCCCCATGTTGGATTGATACCGCGGGTCCAGAAGCATCACCAGCCAGTATTCGTCAGTCTGCTTTATGTTTAGGATACGCCTGTCAGTGCGTAAGCATGTGAGCATACAGCTCGCCATCCTGCCCAGCGTGCTTGAAAGGCCACTTCTTTCCATCTCAGCCTCTCTCTGAGAAACTGCTGTGTCCCTGAAAGTCTCATAATCCTCATCCTCCAGCTGTGTCTCCTCCTCCTGGTCATCATCACCCTCATTAAAATCCTCCTCCTCTTCCCCCTCCTCTAACTGAAGATCCTCATCCTCCTCCTGCTCCACAAGGGAACTTTGGAGTTGGGGCTCCCCTACAGTGACAGAATGGCGGGTAGACAAATGGCCAGGATTTCCTTCCCCCATTGCCCCCTGCTGCATGAGCATGAGTGTCTTTTCCAGCACAAATATTATTGAAATTATGTCGTTCACAACGCAGCTGTCCCGGCTGACCAATTTGGTGGCTTCTTCTAAGGGCCTTAGAACAGTGCAGGCATCTCGGACCAGCCTCCACTGCCGGAAATCAAAGCCGCACCTGCTCCCTATGCTGGAAGATTCTGGCTGCTGCTGGACAAAATCGTCCACTGCTCTACGCTGCTCTAGGAGTTGCTGCAACATATGAAGAGTGGAATTCCACCGGGTTGCCACGTCACCTATTAAGCGGTGTGGCGGAAGACCGTTTTGACGCTGCAGTTCCACCAGAGTGTGGCGAGATACATATGAATGGCTGAAATGAGTGCAAAGCTTCCGCGACTTTGCCAGCACTGTGCGCAGGCCAGTGAATGTTTTTAGAAATCTTTGCACCACTAGATTTAGGACATGTGCCATACAGGGAGCATGCGAGAATTGACCCAGGTTCAGCGCTGCCACTATATTTGTTCCATTGTCACTCACTACCTTGCCCACTTCCAGCTGCCGTGGAGTCAGCCAGCACGCTATTTGCTGCTTCATGTAATGCAGCAAGCGCTGGCCTGTGTGGCTGCTACTGCCAAGACAAACTAAGTCTAACACTGCATGGCAGCGTTTCACCTGGCACATGTGATATGAAGGAGCGGGGGTAACTCGCTGCCCTGACGCTCCAGCAGGCGGACTGCCCGTGGAGGTGGAAGTGGATAGTTGTTGGGTGGTCTGCTGCAATCCTGGCTGGAAAGCACGTGGAGGTGCCAACAGCAATTGACCGGGTTGCTGGGGGGTTCCTGCCTCGCTGCCACTAAATACATTCAGCCAGTGGGCAGTAAAGGACATGTATTGCCCCTGGCCATAAGCACTGCTCCAGGTGTCCACAGTGACGTGCAACGTGCTGAGGAGAGACAGCTGCAGGGAGCATCCAATATTGTCAGCCACGTGGGAGTAAAGGGCGGGGATAGCTTTGTTGGAGAAGTAATGCCGGCTAGGGACCTGCCAGCATGGCTGAGCGCAAGCCATTAGCTCCCTAAAAACCGGGAAGTAAACCAGCTGGTATGGCAGAGACTGCACAGCCAGCAACTTTGTCAGGTGACCTTTCAGTTTGCGCACTGTCGGATTACTTGTGGCGTAAAACTGCTTCCTGGCCACGCACTCGGCAATGAACGGCTGCCGAATGAGAGGAGATGGAGAAATGCACGCACTGGCCGACAATGAGGTGGATGTACTAGTTACACACCGGGATGCAGGCTGAGCTATGGCCCTGGATACGGCCTGCCTGACAGAATGGACCCTGGGAGAAGTACCTAGCTCTTTAGTATTAATGGGCTGCTCTAAACTGCCAGCATGACGCCGCTTCAAATGGTTCCACAGAGCAGTGGTCCCAACATTTGTGGCTTTCCCATGGCTCAATTTCTGTTTACACAAATTACACGTGGCCATACTGCTATCCCCCGGCAAAGTGGTAAAATACTTCCACACACCCGACGTGCGCCCTCCACAGCTGGCCAAGCTTGTAGCCCTTGCACGCTTACACCCTGGTGCCGGCCCCACTATATTTGGGGTCTCGCTAGTTCCCAGGGAAGCACTAGCCCTGGGCCTAACTCGCCTCTGCCCTCTGTTGCTGCCACTACTAGTACCACCCTACTCCTCAGAGCTCAAATCCTCCTCACCAGCCCGATCCGCTTCCCAGGTCCTCCGGTCTAACACATCAGATTCATCATCAGACTCCTCCACAACACATTTTTGGGAATGCAAATTAGACTGTTCCCCACCAACTGACAATTCCGTGCAGTCCAAACTCTGACTGCCCTCTAAGAAATCCTCAGGAAGGCTGTCCTCTATAACCGCCGGATTATAAGGTGGGCTTCGGTGGATTTTTTTTTTAGAAATTGCAGAAGGGACACCACTAGGAGGGAGCACTGAAGCCCGAGAGGTGGCAGAAAATGAAGGGGTTTGCTTGAGTGGAATGGTGGAGCAGGACGAGTCTGACCCCTGGGTACATATGGATACTGTATCAGCAGATGACAGCAGATCATCCGGCTGAGACTGAGATGAGCGTGCCATCCAATCCACTACCTCATCTACTTTCTCCTCCACTACAATTTTGCGCCTCGGGGGTTAGCCTGGTTGAACAACGGCCAAGTATTGCAAATACTACTAGTAGATGCTCCAGCTACAGGTCTTTTGGCACTGCTGCCCTGTGCCACCTTCTCCTTAAAAAGCTCAAAGTCTGGCTGGAACTGGACCCCTTTTGCTTATCCATTCCAGACATTTTTCAATTCACTCTGTGGCCCTGTAGCTGGTCTTTGTCCCTGTATCTCACTGTCTCTCCCTATCTCTCCCTATCTCTCCCTGTCTCTCTCTCCCTGCTTGATTAAATACTAGCCCTGAACTGGACCTGCACTTGCCCTGCAGTATCCCTGATATCTGTAATATGGATTCCCAGAGCAATTACACCCCAATTTTCACAAAACAGGTCTCAGAGTCTCAGAACTTTACACGCAGTGCTTCTGCTCATCTCAGCAGTTGCAGCAGAAGTGATGCGTCACTGGCTTACCGAGCCTGAGCCAATCAGAGCAAACCCTGCCCATTAGGTCAGGTGACCGCTTTCTTCCCGGGCTTTTGCGCACGATAAACGAACTAACAGTAAAAGTTCGCTGATGAATTGAAATCGTACGCAACAGCATATACAGAAACTTATACGTAGCAATAGCGTATAATTTATAGGACAAACTACGTAGCGAATGCGTACAAAGCTGAAGCGAATCACCTAATATTCGGATTCGCTTCGCAGGTAAAAAATCCCAAGATTCAATATGAATCAAAGAATCGACGAATCGATTCGCTCATCTCTATATAGGAGAAACAAACATTGTACTGCACATGTAATGTCGCCGTGATTAGCAGCAGAAAAAAACGCAATAAATGTCAGGTATATAGGAGAAACAAACATTGTACTGCACATGTAATGTCGTCGTGATTAGCGGCAGAAAAAAATGCAATAAATGTCAGGTATATAAGAGAAACAAACATTGTACTGCACATGTAATGTCGCCGTGATTAGCGGTAGAAGAAAATGCAATAAATGTCAGGTATATAGGAGAAACAAACATTGTACTGCACACGCTGCGTAGCTGGTGTTAAGATTAGGCAAACTTGCGCAAAAAAATATTGCAGCCAGATATAACAATAGTCCTTAAAAGGACTTTTGGGTCGTTTCAACACAACAACTAGCCCTGCCTAGCCAAATCCTATCCCTACACTATCTGTGTGTCCTTGCGCAAATGTTATACATTATATGAATAACGGCAGAAAAAAATACACTGGATGTCAGGTATTTAGGATACAGAAAGGTTATACTGCACACACAGCACAAGTATGTGACATTACCTGTGCTGCGTCTGCTGCATAACGTTTGCTCATTCTAAATATTTCTGACATTCGGTGAAATTTTTCTGCTCATACACTAAAAAAAATCTGCGCAACTGTATTTTTGACAAATTTGCATATATACCATTTAATATGCGCAAGGCGAGCAGTATGGGACAGGGAAGTGGGCATGCTGCTGATGGTGCACGCAGAGGCCATGGCTCGACAAAACGCTGGCGGCAGGGCAGGCCAGCACCTCCAAGGCGTAGAGTGCCAGTTCGTGCCACGTGTCCAGCTTAGACACCCAATAGTTATAAGGCACAGAGGGATCGCTGAGGACGTTGACACGGTCAGCTAGGTACTCCTTTACTATTTTCAAAAACTTTTCCCTCCTTGTGACACTAGGCCGCTTATCAGAACCTTTTCCACATGCAGAGTCACCCACCTTTATTGTGAGCAACTGGAAAGGCGCCGACCGTGTTGCAGCTGATATTCCACTACTGGTCTCTGCTGCTCACAAAACCTGCCCAACATGTGGAAGGTGGAGTTCCAGCGCGTGCTCAGGTCGCACAGCAGTCGGTGAGCTGGCAAGTGTAAGCACTGCTGCAGCATTGCCAGACCAGCGGAAGCTGTAGGTGACTTTCGGAAATGGGCACACAGGCGGCGCACCTTCACCAGCAACTCAAGCAAATTGGGGTAGGTTTTGAGAAACTGCTGAACCACTAAGTTGAAGCAGTTGCTTGGCCTGAGGGAGACTCCTGTTTGTCCTTCCTGTTGAAGGAACAGGTAGACTCATTCCTGTCATTAGTTCCAGGGTCCTATAGGGTCAGTTTGGTTTAGGTTCCTGTGTATGAACTCGCCTACATTTGAGGCCTGTTCATACTGGTAATCAGTCAGAATTAGAGTCAGGGTTTCCTTTTAGGAGGTGTCCATCTTCCTTCCTTAGTTTCCAGGCCTGATTTTCTTTCCCTCCTACACTCTGTGTGGTTTTCCCCCCACACCTGAGCGTGACAGTATGTGTGTGAGCTTGTCAAGCTCCAAAGCCGCCATCAAGTTGCGGCTGTTATTAGACACAACCACGCCTAGTTGTAAGTTGAGTGGTGAGAGCCACAGTTCAGCCTGGTCCCTTATACCCTGCCACAGCTCTGTGGCGGTGTGTTGTTTGTTACCTAAGCAAATAAATTTCAGCACAGCCTGTTGCCGCTTCTCCACTGCTGTGCTACACTGCTTCCAGCTACTGACTGAAGTCTGACTGGTGCTGCAAGATGAGAATTCCTAGGTGGAAGTGGAGGAGGAGAAGGAGGGGTTGCAGCCGCTAATGTAGGTGGTGGCGGAAAACCTGATGGAAGTAGGGCCCGCAATCCCTTGTGCCATCCCAGGCTACGACTCGCTCCCAGCCTCCACAACGTTCACCCAGTGTGCTGTCAGGGGACACAGAAGTGGATGTGCTCACTGATGGTGCTTGCGAAAGGTCCAGGTGCATCTGGGCCTGCATCTTGGCTAGCACGTAACCTAGGGAGGAGGCAGTGGTGTGACCCACAGACTCCGATTGTGGATCCAGGCGTTTGGCCCACCTAATAGGGTGCTTTGCTGCCATGAGGATCATGCTGGTGATGGTCAGGTTGCTAGTGTTCATGCCCCTGCCCATTTTGGTACGGCACAGGTTGCAAATGACAATTCTTTTATCATCCACACTTGTTGGTGTGGCCTGCCTTTTCCCTTTTGCCACCCCACTGCCTCTTCCAGCCTATTGTGGTGCTGCGGATCCCTCCCCCTCTGTACTGCTATCCTTGCTCAGCTTGCCACTTTCCCATGTTGGGCCAGTGATTTCATCGTCTACCACCTCCTCTTCTACTTCTTCACTCTGGTCCTCCACCTTGACAAGTTGACCTTCAGTGCTGCTGACACTCAAAAACATTAGGGGTGAGTGCCTACTGCTTATCTGACTGTCTAAAACATAAGGGGCGAGTGCCTGCTGCTGATCTGACTGTGTAAAACATTAGGGGTGAGGACCTGCTGCTGCTTGCGCTTTATATACAAGTAAATATATGTTTCCTAACAATATTTCCTCTAAAATCGATGTTATATTTGGTTTTGGGGGGTATTCTTGTCATTCCGTAAAAGTGGCGTAACACTGACAAAATCGCTCCCAGCAGCGACTTCGGTGTCCAAGATGCATCCAGACATCCTCCCCATGCTGTTCCCAAACCATTTCAGTGGTGTTTCCACCGTTTTCTCACCTTTCCCTATGAACCAGACACCCTCCCCTCTTCAGAGCAGGGGGTGCCTGGTTTACTGCTCGGGTTCTCCCATTGACTTTGGCCGAGCACTCGAGCACCACCTAGTGTTCGGCCAGAGCACCCGAGCATTAACACTAATTATATAGTATATATTATGACTAGAGATGAGCAAAGTATTGGAAAATTCGATTTGGCTGCTTTGTCAAATTTTACAAAAAAATTCACTTTGTGATGTCATACGTCACCACGTGTGGGATTTCATACAAGATCTTCAAGCAAGATGGAGGCAGCTGGTCTGTCACAAGCAAATGGTTTAGGTAAGTATGATTTTTGTTTTTGCACTATTTCAGGTCAATTCACTACCACAAAGCATGAGGAAATTCGGCTTTGCGGCAAATCGAATTTATCCTTCGATTCGCTCAATACCATTTATGACCCCACACAATAAAGTTTGATCATATCCCATACATAAAAAAAAACATGTTTTATACATTTTGAATGGTTTTGGCATATTATGCTATCAAAAGCATCAATTGGCATTCTAAGAAAAGTTATATTTTCTTGTTTTAAAAAGTCGCACATCATAAATGAGACTTAAAGGTGTTCTAATGTGAAATCCTGGCCTACTTTTCACTCCACATCTAAAAGGGGGGAGACTCAGCTAATGTTGCAAAAATGTCTTGCATGTCACACACAGGCATCATGTTGCCTGTGTGTGACACTAGCATAGCAGGTTTGATAAATGAGCCCCACAGTATTTGCTTCAGAAGATTTATATTACTTATTAACATAATCATTAACGATTGTTATATTAAAATACCATAGGCCAAGATGCTAGTACATGGCCCATAATTAGATCCTGGATCAAAAGAAAAACATCTTTTGGAAATGTTCCCAGTTTGGATATTTGACTACGTACAGAACGGGAAAACAAGGCTGTGCATGACTCAGAGTAATACTGGAATTAGATTCAATATGTACATAAAGTCTTTGTGCTGAAAATATGAAAATTGGTACCAAGCTGACAAAGTAATAACAACTGTCTAAAAGACATAAAAGTTCACAGTAGTTTAGCTTCTAGCAAGTGCCACATAGTTTTCCCCAGTCAGTGACAGAATCGTGCCTAAGTTACTTGAAATAACAGCACTGGAGAAGGTAAGTATTTAGTTGTAAGTAAGTATAGACTTGTTAGATTACATGAGACGGGGATGCGTTCCGCGGCCCGATACCTCCGGCCGGTGGAAAGCACCCTACGTCACTTCCGGTCAGCGTGGCACTTAGCGCGCCGGTTGTTGCTATATAGGGAGACGCCGATTTGTTCCACATGGCGCCATTCCGCATTACTAATATACCTATCTACAGCGCCAACCTTATCTTCAAATATGCCCAAACTGCGGCAATGGTAAGTCTATATATCTGCACTTTATAATGTGGGGAGATATCATATACCTATACCTGGTGTATTGTTATACACCAGCTACCACACTAGCTTAATTAATTTTTTACCCCTAACATATGAAGTCTTGCATAACAACTACGCTACAATTGGGGTCTAAACTTGGGTGATAAACTTTAGATTTCTCAATAAACAGAGTCAAGTTCAGCAAATGACCATTTCACTGGGTGTGCAGTGACTATTATGAATAGTACTATGTTCATGATGTAACCATTTTCAGGATGTAACGGTATTTCTTAACCAATTTTTGAAGTTGTGAACATCACATGTTACACTTACCTTACCGTAAATAAGTTATAATCCGTCTTTATGTTGTCAACCATTGAACTAGAAGGACATCATGATGTATGTGTTTCTGAATTGGATTCCAGGATCCATTTTAATCCTTACATTATTGGGACCTTTTCTCTGATACTTGGATATACATTTGAGACTTTTACTTTTATTGTTTATATTTGGTTGCACTCATTCATCATTGTAAGCACAATTACATTATATTTGTATTCACCCACAGTGTCTGATGAAGGCCTATGTTGGCCGAAAACCTTCACACATTACTTGCCACTTGGAATAAAGTAGTGAAACTAAATACTTACTAAATACTTCTCCAGTGCTTTTATTTCAAGTAACTACACACGGCGGTGGGAACCCTATAACAACAGAGCAGAATGCCACAAAGTGGTTCAGAAAAGAATCGTGCCTAAGACACAGCCTACGTGGTTGACTCTATCTGTACACTCCAAAATTAAAATGAAGAAATAAAAATAAGGTATGTCATAATGTGACACATAGAGTTCCATCCTGAAGCTAGAATTATTAAAGCCTTATTCACACATCAATGTTTGATTGGAAGCCAAAAACCAGGAGTGGGTCCAAAATGCAGAACAGGTATAAATTGTTCCTTAATACGTTAGCACTGCATAGGCTCCACTCCTGGTTTTGGCTCACAACCACTAATAGAAATCACTGATCAAACACTGACTGTGTGACTAATGCCTTACTCATAAAACTAGTAGTCCTTCTGTAATATATCAACAATGTTACTTATGCACCTGAATTAACTCATTATTAGGCCTTATTCACACTGTCAGTGTTTCGTCAATGATTTACATTAATAATTGTGAGCCAAAATTAGGAGTGGAGCCTATGCAGTGCTAAGGTGTAATGGAACGATTTATACCTTTTCTGTGTTTTGGACCCACTCCTGGTTTTGGCTTATTACTGATCAAACACTGATGTGTGAATTAGGCCTAATATCTACAAACAGCTTGACTACACTATCCCATTGGCATACACAAGAGAGAGAGTGCCCCATACCAAAGATTCAAAATGACTCTCCTATGCTTCCAGGTTTTGTCATCACATATAGAGATGAGCGAATCATTCAAAATTTTATTTGCCGAACATTCGTCGAACTTTTCATAAGATTCGTATATTCTACGAATCTATTCGACGAATCTTCGTACAAATCATACGTTATTATGTGGCGTTTTGCGAACATTCGCGCACTAATTACGAACGTTCAGTTTTAAAAGGTACACAACTTCTTTGAACATATACGCATGAGCGTACAAATTGCATACGAAAATGACGGGCTTTGCTGGAGAGGAATGGTGGAGCAGGAGGAACGCTTTGAGTCTGACCCCTGGCTACATATGGATACTGTATCAGCAGATGACAGCAGATCATCCAGCTGAGACTGACATGAGCGTGCCATCCACTCTACTACCTCATCCACTTTCTCCTCCACTACAATTTTGGGCCTTGGTGGTTTAGCCCGGTGGAACACTGGCCAAGTATTGCGAATACTACAAGTAGAAGCTCTGGCTACAGGTCCTTTGGCACTGCTGCCCTGTGCCACCTTCTCCTTTTTTTTTAGAGCTCGAGGTCTGGCTGGAACTGGACCCCTTTTGCTTATCCATTCCAGACATTTTTCACTTGACTCTGTGGCCCTGCAGCTGGTCTTTGTCTTTGTCCCTGTCTCTCTCCCTATCTCTCTCCCTGTCTCTCTCTCCCTGCCTGATTAATTACTAGCCCTGCACTTGCCCTACACTTGCCCCGCAGTATCCCTGATGTGTAATATGGATTCCCGGAACAATTACTGTACATCCCAATTTCAACAACACAGGTCTCAGTCTTTAGGAACTTCACATACCGTGCTTCTGCTCGTCTCAGCAGTCGCAGCAGAAGTGATGCGTCACTGGCTGACCGAGCCAATCAGAGCAAGCCCTACCCACTAGGTTAGGTGATCACTTTCTTCCCGTGCTTTTGCGCACAAATAACGAACTAACAGTAAAAGTTCACTAAGTAATTGAATTCGTATGCAACAGCGTATAGAGTAACTTATACGTAGCATTAGCGTACAATTTACCGAACAAGTACGTAGCAAATGCGTAAAAAAGCCTTAGGAACATTTTCGAATCTTAACGGAGTGAATCTCCAAATATTCGGATTCGCTTCGCAGCTGAAAATTTCCAAGATTCGATACGAATCAACTAATCGGCGAATAGATTGGCTCATCTCTAATCACATACAAAGGACCTGGTGTTTGTTTTCCCCTTCAGCCCAATTGTGTGATCTTGTGGCCAATTTTCAATCTACTTATTAGTAAACAATAGTATTGAGTGAAGTGAAGCAAAGCATTCAAAAGGGAATTCGATCCGAAGTTTAGGAAAACTTTGATTCTAAATGAATCTGAATTTCCTTGTGCTTCATGGTAATGAATCAGTTTAACTAAAATGGTGTCACCAACAGTAATAGTTAATCTGTTTTGTTAGCAATACAGCTGTTATAAACTATGGTGGAAGTTGCCTGAGCCCTCCATAAAAACAGGCTGTGGCAAAAAATGTTGCTGTAGCCAGCACGAGTAGCAGCAGAAGAAAGGGGGGAGCAACAGGCCAGAGCTGCTACTCTCATCCAGGGGTCATGTTTTGACCAACAATCTAGCTGTACTGGAATAGTTGACTCGCTCTTCACAATCATCTCAAGTGACTACAGATACACACAGCCAGGAATTAGTGGGTTCCTCTGACACCACACTTAGTTGGCATGGCCCAGGAACTGCCTCTAAGCTCTGAGCTTTGTGAGGACAGTCAGCATTTATAGGCCAGCCCAGACTTGGAGGAGAGGTCCACTACGGACTTCTTTAGGCGTGCAACTACTGATGATGACAGTAAAGTGGGAGCACATGTTGCAAGAGGCCACGTGCGCAAGAGACAGGTGAGGATGACACAAGTGACGACCAAACATTTGTAGATGATAATGTAGCCACTCGCACATGGGAGCCAGGTGAAGTGGGGCATCATCATCATTAGGGGGAGACGATGACAGCGTGCCCGTGAGACAGCAGGGTGGCAGGAGGCAGTGAGCCAGGAAGGTGGAAGCGTGCCTGTGAGACAGCAGGGTGGAAACAGTGGAAGATCTAATGACAAATGTGGGAGGGGTACATCATCTGGTACTTGGGAGACCACCTATGAGGAACACACTAGTAGTGCACAGGTTCATGGTCAAGGACAATATATATAGTTCACAGCCCACTGGGTAAATGTCGTTCCAGGGCAGGCAGTCTTCCACTGAACTGCAAGAACTGTTAAAAATGTCCAGAAGACTGTGCATGCACTTCAACCACTCTTACCGTGAAAAACATGCCCTCCTTGAGCTGCAAAGGCAAAATTCTCTTCCCCAACATTCCCTGATATGCGACGTTTCCACCAATTGGAACTCCAAGCTCCTTATGTTAGACCACCTGTATGAGCAGAGGATGGCGGTCAATAATTTCTTAATGGAACAGACGGACAGGTTTACTCCTCGGTGTAACTTCCACATTAGCCAGTGGCAGCTTATGCATGACACATGCCATTTGCTCAGGCCATTTGAGGAGGCCACTTTATTTGTGATTCAGCAGAACTATGGGATGAATGATGTCCTTCCACTCCTTCGCGTTCTGGATGGCATGCTGAGAAATCTGATTGGCGAGGGGACAGAAGACATGTCACCTAAATCTCACGTCTACCTGAGCCATAAAGGGAGGTTAAAGAGGATGAGGACGAGGAAGAAGACATAAATGCCCAGGAATTTTACACACAAATAGGTGGTTTATCTGCCCAAGCGACAGGAGAGGAGCAGGAGGAGCATGTAGAGCATGAGGAGCTGGAGAGCAATGATGAAGACAACGCAGATGACAATGAAATACCGTGGCAGTATACAGTGGAGATGGAGGCAGGGAGGCCCTCCAAATCCCTTGCATAAATGACCAGATGCATGCTTTCTTGTTTGCGTAGTGACAGCCACATTGTCAGGATCGTTCACTCGCGTGAAGACAGAGAGGTGACTACCAGTTGGGGCCGGATCCCTCCACCTTCTTAGAGGTGCCGGATCCGTGCTAACGCTAGTGTGAAAGTAGCCTTAGACTTCCTGTAAAAAATGGGTGCTATAGCCTGTCCTGAGGAAAGTCTGACCAGGAGGAGGAAAAGGTCCAGGAGTCAGTGTTAATTAGCCAGTGTTAACTATTTGTTGCCCATACATAACCATTAGGGATAAATATTGCATAAGAGAATAAGTGATCTAACAATAAATATGTGTATATATATACATATAGTCATAGAAATGTATTAAATTTTCGCATTTGTCAGAAATTCAGGGAATCAGATCAATGCACTGCCAACATTTATTGTCACCAAGATATTTTCCGATTTAAGAGCAGCAACTCAAGGCTTTCCAAGTAAAGGTCCTTTACACAAGTATATAATTAATTTAAACAAGGAAAGCAATTACAAACAATATGATTTAGGTGCTAAAGGCAAGATGGAAAGAGGTAGAAGTTATCTCATGGGTTCAAAATAGCTTATTTTTTTCTTCCACTGTATTTGAGCCCCTTCATATACATCTGATGATCTGTTCAGTTCCTCTGTGTTTTCTTCTTCACTGAAGCCAGAACTGATCCCATAGGTTTCTGTGGAATCATACATCTGGTGCATCAGTTATGATGCCGGAGGTCAAGCAGTGGCAGACAGAAAAACGCTGCACTATCTGTGTATAGACGGTGGATCTGTGCACTGACATGCAGTACACATACATATATCACTTGTGTCCAGCTCCTGACCTGAAGTAGCTGGCCGGATACAACTGATATACTGTATGTGTAGCAAGCTTTTGTTATGCAGCACTTTCTTTATCATTTGAACTGAATAAAAAACACATGTTTTACATTAAAAACATGGCACTGTGACAAGCTGTTCACTTCTAAGGTTATGGAACACACATATAGCATTACTAATAGGTGAATTTCTCTGCCCTCTTTACTGTCTATTACATTTCATTTTCTACCCATTACTCTATCAGAACAGTGCCATTTTTCATGTTTTCTTAATATTTCACATGTGACTGGAAAATGCTGTATATAAAGCATACATGGAAAATTGTCCTTTACATAGCTTGTTTGTTATATTTGCTTCCAATTGTGTTCAGTATGTTGCAATGGCAGTAAATATATGAAATGCAAAATTTACACAAAAGTACATTTATAACCTTTTTTCTAATTGCTTGCACCTATTTGTTTTTATTAATTATACATTAAAGATTTGTTTCTTTAAGGTAATTTTTTCTTACTAATTTGTATGTCATATTACATAGAAATGACTAAAAATTAGTAAGTTTCTTTAAATTTGTTTTTGGTGCAATTCTAATGAATTGGTCGGAAGATTTGATTTGGGTGCAAATAAATTCGACCAGAATCGAAAGTGGTTAGATTTCCCTGAACAGTTGTGTGTGACAACTTGGGGTCCACTGGCATTATATCCAACCCCTTTCACGCTCCTTAATACAAAGGCAGCATTGATAATGTCAAAGTGACAGTGATATACAGATGTAGCTAGCGTTATATTGACACCAGTTGCACCAAGATGGTCGTTTTAACGCCATTTGTTGTAGTACTGTAATCTGTTTCTGTTCTGTTACTACGTAAAGCCAGTCAGAATAACAGTGGCTTTGTATGGCTATGGGTAAACACATGGTTGGCAGGCTGGACTGTCAAATTTGTTAAGCATTTTAACATTAAAATATGTTCCAATCAGTATCCCTTACTGTGTGTTTCTGCCACAGGATCCTCATTGACATCGTTACTTGTGACTTACTAGGAATGTGCTAAACAGCATTGAGATGCCTTAGGCATGACCCCTAATCTGATCCCTGGAGTGGAGCTTACTCTTTAAACAGTTTACAGGATCTTATGAAAATCAGTTAATTTCACATGAATTGCCATGCAGTTCCTGATATATATTTTGGTGGTACCCATTGAAATACTGTCTGAGGATATGTGACACATCTGATCACCACTCACTGTATAAGTCTTACACATGGCATAATTATAAAGGGCTTTCAACTCAGTGGCACAACATCAGACACAGCATAATACATGAGGTATCATGTTACATATTGATCATAACATTACTGGTGACTTCACAAGTAACAGTCCAACAGTTCAACTTGGATGGTATTGGCATCAACAGGGTCAATGGTAACCCATATCAACTGAGTTTAACTGTGAAAGGATACAAATGACTGTAAGAGAGAGTGAGAGCATGTTCAAACCTCTTAAAACTACACTGGACAATCTGTCAAAGTAAATTTAAAGTTAAAATGCAGACTATAGTATTTTACAGAATATGTAATGTAGACAAGTAGGTTATAAAAAGCCAGCCTAGTCCATTTATCAGTTTATTTCACATTATAACAATATAATTGAGAATAGATGTTTCTCTTTTGAACAGTTGATCATAAATCTTCACATTCTTCTGCCTTAAAGTATGCTTTATGTATATTTTTTCAGAAGCCATTATTGCATCAAATATGTAACTTTTGCTCTGATTTTACAGCCATCATTGTTGGTAATGTTAATGAGATGTACACAAAATTTACTCTTTAAAAAGTCACAAAAAAAGTTCTTACTCCAGCGGGAGATGGTGTTGAAAACTAGAGTAAAATCTGTAGACAAAGGGATTATTATGTGCCGAATTTATGAAACAAAATGTGGCATTTGGTAAATTTGATGCATATTATTCCAACACAGTCTCACCAACACTGACTTTAAAAAAATAAATAAATACCCCTGTGTATTAGGAATTCTTAAACTGATCTTTATACCTAATCATTCATAGTATTTTGCCTCGTAAAGCAAAAGGGCATCTACCAGTAGATATAAACAATTCAAATATAAGGCATATTGTGCCAAGTCACTGAAATCACATAGTATTAAGCATCATTGGAGCTGGATTTATGTTGTTTTTCTTCCTCCCATTCCCAATGTAGACATGAAAAATAGAGAACAGTGATTTAGGTTTTTACTTTTAAATTGTATTTTCTCCATCAGTGAAAAATAGTATCTCTTTTCTGTGTAAATAATGAGTTATCACCAGTTCAAAGATGTTATGAGCATGAATCAATCAAGTCAATTCATGAACTCGGTAGGACAGCTTATCTTTTTCGTCTTCATAAACATCCACTTTATTGAAGAGATGAAGTACAGTTCTCATTAAAGTGGGGACAGAAATTAGACACCAACTTAATGGAGGAATGAATTTCTATCTAAAAAGCAGAGGACCTTCCAGTTCATTAACCCCTTTTCACTGTTGGAAGCAAAAGATTAACATTGATTACTGGCTGTCACTTCTTTACTGTGCAAGGGGCCTAATTTACTATTGGATCGAATTTTCTTCAGCTGTGGTTTGCAAAACCATCTTTTCATTAACACAAATCACAATTAAGAGCTCTCTCTCTCATGTAAGCCATTTACAAGGAATGCACTGAAGTTAATTTAAATAGTTCTATATACATTAAGTGTCCTTGAAGGAGTTGTGTCACTTCAGAAAATGGCATTTATCATGTAGAGAAAGTTAATACAAGGCACTTACTAATGTATTGTTATTATCCATATTGCTTCCTTTGCTGGCATGATCCATTTTTCCATCATTTTGTACACTGCTCGTTTTCATGGTTACGACCACCCTGCAATTCAGCAGTGGTGGTCATGCTTACACAATATAAGAAAAAGTAGTATAAGAGTGCCTCTCTGGTGGCCAGGTCTGTGGTAGTGAGTGTAGGCTGGTGCTTTTTCCTATAGTGTGCAAGCATGGCCTCCACTGATGGATTACAGGGTGCTTGTAATGATGGAAACTAAAAGTGCATAATGTGATGGAAAAAGGAATCCAGCCAGCAAAGGAGACAATCTGAACAATCACAATACATTAGTAAGTGCCTTGTATTAACTTTCTCTACATACAGTGCCTTGCGAAAGTATTCGGCCCCCTGGAACTTTTCAAACTTTTGTTACATTTCAGGCTTCAAACAAAAAGATATGTAACATTTTACATTTTTGGTGAAGAATCAACAACAAGTGGGTCACAATTGTGAAGTGGAACGAAATTTATTGGATCATTTAAACTTTTTTTGTAATAATAAAACTGAAAAGTTGGGCGTGCAAAATTATTCGGCCCATTTACTTTCAGTTCAGAAAACTCACTCCAGAAGTTCATTGAGGATCTCTGGATGATCCAATGTTGTCCTAAATGACTGATGAAGATAAATAGAATCCACCTGTGTGTAATCAAGTCTCCGTATAAATCCACCTGCTCTGTGATAGTCTCAGGGTTCTGTTTAAAGCACAGAGAGCATCATGAAGACCAAGGAACACACCAGGCAGGTCCATGATACTGTTGTGGAGAAGTTTAAAGCTGGATTTGGATACCAAAAGATTTCCCAAACTTTTAACATCCCAAGGAGAGTATCGGACCACTGCAAATCTACCAAGACCCGGCCGTCCCTCTAAACTTTCATCTCAAACAAGGAGAAGACTGATCAGAGATGCAGCCCAGAGGCCCATGATCACTCTGGATGAACTGCAGAGTCTGTCCATAGGACAACAATCAGTTGAACACTTCACAAATCAGGCCTTTATGGAAGAGTGGCAAGAAGAAAGCCATTTCTCAAAGATATCGATAAAAAGTCTTGTTTACAGTTTGCCACAAGCCACCTGGGAGACACACCAAACATGTGGAAGAAGGTGCTCTGGTCAGATGAAACCAAAATCGAACTTTTTGGAAACAATGCAAAACGATATGTTTGGCATAAAAGCAACACAGCTCATCACCCTGAACACACCATCCCCACTGTCAAACATGGTGGTGGCAGCATCATGGTTTGGGCCTGCTTTTCATCAGCAGGGACAGGGAAGATGGTTAAAATTGATGGGAAGATGGATGGAGCCAAATATAGGACCATTCTGGATGAAAACCTGTTGGAGTCTGCAAAAGACCTGAGACTAGGACAGAGATTTATCTTCCAACAAGACAATGATCCAAAACATAAAACAAAATCTACAATGGAATGGTTCAAAAATAAACCAAGTCTTAGAATGGCCAAGTCAAAGTCCAGACCTGAATCCAATTGAGAATATGTGGAAAGAGCTGAAAACTGCTGTTCACAAACGCTCTCCATCCAACCTCAAACAGCTTGAGCTGTTTTGCAAGGAAGAATGGGCAAGAATTTCAGTCTCTAGATGTGCAAAACTGATAGAGACATACCCCAAGCGACTTGCAGCTGTAATCGCAGCAAAAGGTGGCGCAACAAAGTATTAATGCAAGGGGGCCGAATAATTTTGCACGCCCAACTTTTCAGTTTTATTATTACAAAAAAAGTTTAAATGATCCAATAAATTTCGTTCCACTTCACAATTGTGACCCACTTGTTGTTGATTCTTCACCAAAAATTTAAAATGTTATATCTTTTTGTTTGAAGCCTGAAATGTGGCAAAAGGTTGAAAAGTTCCAGGGGGCCGAATACTTTCACAAGGCACTGTAATAAATGCTATTTGCTGAAGTGACACAACCCCTTTAACCCCTTCCCGACCAGCGCCGTACATGTACCTTCCCCTGTGGACGCTGTTCATTCTGCCCTTTAGTGAAACGGACAAAAACCTTTCAGAATCCGATTGATGGTAAGCAATATTTTGTGAAGGACTTCATCAATTGCCAAACAACAGGCATTGTATATATCGCTCAATATACATGCCAGAAGATCTATGTGGGTAAAACAATTCAGGAGTTTAGGCGACGAATTTCCCAGCATATCAGCAGTATCAACATCAAAGCTGATAGTCCTATCTCAAGACATGTAAGACAATATCATGGAGGTGACCCTAAATGTCTCAGTTTTTGGGGTATATGTAAGAAGACATTGGGTGCTAGAAAGGGTAACCTAGACAAGGTACTTTTACAAGAGGAGACCAGGTGGATTTACAGGTTAGGCAGTCTCAGCCCAAAAGGACTCAACGAAGGTTTTACCTTCTCTTCATTCTTATAAGGATTATGTCATATAGTGAGCACTAATGAATGAATGGCATTCATTCATTAATGAATGGCACATATATTTAAACATTCTCTTGCATGCCAAATATGGTAGTGATGATGGTGAAGGAGTGACTTATATATATATAGATATATATATATATATATAAGTCACTATATATATATATAGATATATATATATATATAAGTCACTATATATATATATATATATATATATATATATATATAGTGACAGCATGGTTTTCAAGAATAATCCACTTTAATATATCCATAAATATGGAATTACTATGCAATTCTAGTGTCAGACTATTATCATAATATTATTGCTGATGAATAATTTAAATAGGTCATTTGTTATTTGACATTAAGTGGAATGATAAAGTGTTGTCAGTAGGATACCCAACATAGTAATAGCCCCCATTTAATCTGGGGATGCTATGTTGGGACATAAATAGGTAAATGGACCTTAATATGTCATCATCTGCTGCAGTCAGCACAGCAATGTCTTTCTGGTCTGCTACATGTAAGTTACTATACTTCAGCTAACTGGCAGTACATCCAATTAATTAACAAAGTAACATAGTAGCCGTCTCTGAGTTGGTCCGCGATGCGCATGCACAGATGGGAATACAGCGTTCCGTAGTGCTGCGCTGTTGAAATAGAATCGCGGTGGAAATAGGCTCCGATACAGGTACTAAGTCGGAGCGCAGCTCTTGTCTGCGCAGTACGTCATATAGACAGCACTGCAGTTATGTCCCTATTTGCTGAGTGCTGAGATGATTTTACTTGTTTAGAAGATCCAGTTGGATGCTGTGCTGTGAGGTAACGCCTGTCTGTCACTTACCTATTGGATGCAAGATATGTCAGTCTAATCTGAGACAGCATAAATAATTGGTGTTTGGTATGTGCCTTCATTGCTGCCCAAACCCCTGATGACACCAGCAGAGGCTGGTGAAACATGTTGGGGGGCGGTTAATAGGTTTTAATTCCTGCCAAGCGTGTTAGCTAACAGCTAGATAGAGGTATTCCAGTGAGGTATATATGGTTTACTGTGGCTGAGTGAAGCCAACTAGCCACAGCTGACACCTCCACAGCAGTATCAGAGTGGGTTTATTTGTACACCCCACACTGAGAGAGATACATGTAAACATTTACAGGCTGATGCAAAGCTAACAACGCGAGGCAGTTGTTTTTAATTCACTATTTTGCTCACCATTTTATCAACCTAAATGGAATAAAAGTTACATTTTAGTTGTATCACTATTGTATCTGGGAAAATTATTGGTCATTGCCTACACGGCATATGTAGTAGAGATTAACTATTTGCTGAAGTGACACAACCCCTTTAATCCCTTCCCAACCAGCGCCGTACATGTACGGCGCTGCAGGAAGTGACTTCCCGGCCAGCGCCGTACTAGTATGGCGCGCTGATTGGGCGGGTGCAGGAGCTGCGCCCGCCCGATCAGCTGCGGGGGACCGGCTGTGCCCAGTAGCCAGACCCCTGCTGCATACGCCATGTCGTATTAACCCTCGATGTGCCGCGGTAAGCGGCATCGCATGCGCCGCGGGCGGGAGGAAGGGGAGTCCATCAGGTCCCCGCGCTGCTGTGACGGAAAGCAGCCTGATGCCTTCCTTAGGTATCGTGGCTGCTATCCCTGCTTGCCTGTGCGATCCAGCCCACTGGATCGCACAGGAAGCAGGCTGTAAGTGTATTACATTGAGTAATACACTTACAGCCAATGCATTACAATACAACAGTATTGTAATGCATTGTAAAGGGGATCAGATCCCCAAAAGTGAAAAAAAGTAAAAAATAAAGTTTTACAAAAAATAAAAGGTTCAAGTAAAAAAAAAAAAAAGTACACTTTTCCCAAAATAAAGTTAAAAAAAATTGTAAAATAAACGGGAAAAAAGAAAAGTATACATATTAGGTATCGCCGCATCCGTATCGACCGGCTCTATAAAAATATAACATCATCCACCCCGCCAGGTGAATGCAGTAATACAAAACAAAAAAAAAACAGTACCAAAACCATTTGGTCACCTTCCCTCACAAAAAGTGTAATAGCAGGTGATCAAAAAGGCGTATTTAACCCAAAATGGTACCAATCAAACCGTCATCTTGTCCCGCAAAAATTATACCCTACCTGAGACAATCGCTCAGAAAAAAAAATGGCAACACAAAAAAAAAGATTTTATTCTGTTAGAAAAATAAATTTAATGTGTAAAACTTTCCAAAAATAAAAATGTTAGGCACATTGGGTATCGCCGCGTCCGTAACAACCTGCTCTATAAAAATATTACATGAGATGGCCCCCCAGGTGAATTCTGCAAAAAATTATTTAAAAAAAAAACAACTATGCCAAAACAGCCATTTTTTTCCCTCTTGCCTCACAAAAAGTGTAATAGCAGGCGATCAAAAAGGTGTATTTAACCCAAAATGGTACCAATAAAACCGTCATCTTGTCCCGCAAAAATTATACCCTACCTGAGACAATCGCCCAAAAAATTTAAAAAAAAAATATGGCTCTCAGAAAATGGCAACACAAAAAAAAGATTTTATTCTGTTCAAAAATAAATCTAATGTGTAATATTTAATAAAAATAAAAATGGTAGACATATTGGGTATCGCCTCGTCCGTAACAACCTGCTCTATAAAAATATCACATGATTTGCTTCCTCAGGTGAATGCTGTAAAAAAAATTTTTTAAAACACTATGTCAAAACAGCTATTTTTTTTCACCTTGACTCACAAAAAGTGTAATACCAAGCAATCACAAAGTCTTATGTACCCCAAAATGGTACCAATGTAAACGTCACCTCATCCCGCAAAAAATGAGCCCCCACATTAGACAATCACTCAAAAAAATAAAAATTAATGGCTCCCGCAAACCAATCCATCAAAATCTGTTCTGCAAAATCCATAGGGCGCTCCTTCTGTCATGCCATGTGCGCCTACAGCAGTTTACCACCACATATGGGGTGTTGCCTTATTCAGGAGAAAATGGGGAACAACTTATGGGGTGCTTTTCTCCTGCTACCCCTTATGAAAATGAAAAATTTGCGGCTAAAGCAACATTTTATTGGAAGAAATTAAACTTTCATTTTCACAGCCCAGTGTTTCCAAATTCCGTAAAACGCTTAGGGGGTCAAAGTGGTCAGTACCCCCCTTAATATATTCTTTGAAGGGTGTAGTTTCCAAAATGGGGTCACATTTTGAGGGTTTCCACTGTAGGGGTACGTTAGGGTCTCTGAATTACAAAATGGTGCCTAAAAACCATTCTAGCAAAATCTGCCTCCAAAATTCGTATGGCGCTTCTTTCATTCTGACCACTGCAACAAACCCATAGAGACGTTTACCACCACATATGGGGTATTTCTGTAAACTGCAGAATCAGTGTAATGTATATTGAGGTTTAGTTTGCTGTTAACCCTTGCTGTGTTGCAAGAAAAAAAAATTATTAACATGAATAATCTACCAAAAAAGTGAATATTTGAAATTTCACTCCCATTTTCCTTTAATTCTTGTGGAACACCTCAAGGGTTAACAAACTTTGTAACATCAGTTTTTTTTATAATTTGAGGGGTGTAGTTTATAAAATGGGGTCATTTATGGGTGGTTTCCATTACATATGCCCCTCAAAATCACTTTATATCTGAATTGGTGCTTAAGAATGGTTTGGGAAATTTTGTTGAAAATTTGAAAAATTGCTTCTAAACTTTTATGCCTTCTAACGTCCGAAAAAAGTAAAAATGTATAAAAGTATAAAAGTATAAAATAATGCCAACATAAAGTAGACATATGGGGAATGTAAAATAATTATTTTTGGAGGTATTACTATGTATTTTGAAAGTAGAAAATGAAATTTGCAAATTTGCAAATTTTTCAAAAAATTTGCTAAATTTGGTATTTTTTAATAAATAAAAATGAAATATTTTGCCACAAATTTACTACTGTCATGAAGCACAATCTGTGACAAGAAAACAATCTAAGAATGGCCTGGATAAGTAAAAGCGTTCCAAAATTATTACCACATGAAGTGACACATGTCAGATTAGCAAAAAATGGCCTGGGCAGGAAGGTGAAAACAGGCCCGGGGTTAAAGGGGTTAAACTACTCTACATACAAATATACTGTGTACATTGTACACAGTATATTTGTAAGGAAATATAATACAGTACCCAAATAACTCAAGGTTAGTTAACAGGTGACCTGTGCATGTCCCTGTAAGATATTTCAAGAAAAGCATTGATAAGTATAAACAGTACTTTACGATTTACAAGATCATTGATAAATATATTGAAGAGAATAGGGCCCAATACTGACCCCTGTGGTATCCCACTAGTGACAGTGACCCAATCTGAGTATGTGCCGTTAATAACCACCCTCTGTTTTCTATCACTGAGCCAGTTAATCATCCACATAGAGACATTTTCTCCCAGGCCAAGCATTCTCATTTTACAGTGCCTTGCGAAAGTATTCGGCCCCCTGGAACTTTTCAACCTTTTGCCACATTTCAGGCTTCAAACAAAAAGATATAACATTTTAAATTTTTGGTGAAGAATCAACAAGAAGTGGGTCACAATTGTGAAGTGGAAAAAAATTTATTGGATCATTTAAACTTTTTTTGTAATAATAAAACTGAAAAGTGGGGCGTGCAAAATTATTCGGCCCCCTTGCATTAATACTTTGTTGCAACACTTTTTGCTGCGATCACAGCTGCAAGTCGCTTGGGGTATGTCTCTATCAGTTTTGCACATCTAGAGACTCGAGCTCTTTGAGGTTGGATGGAGAGCGTTTGTGAACAGCAGTTTTCAGCTCTTTTCCACATATTCTCAATTGGATTCAGGTCTGGACTTTGACTTGGCCATTCTAAGACTTGGTTTATTTTTGAACCATTCCATTGTAGATTTTGCTTTATGTTTGGGATCATTGTCTTGTTGGAAGATAAATCTCCGTCCTAGTCTCAGGTCTTTTGCAGACTCCAACAGGTTTTCATCCAGAATGGTCCTGTATTTGGCTCCATCCATCTTCCCATCAATTTTAACCATCTTCCCTGTCCCTGCTGATGAAAAGCAGGCCCAAACCATGATGCTGCCACCACCATGTTTGACAGTGGGGATTGTGTGTTCAGGGTGATGAGCTGTGTTGCCTTTACGCCAAATATATCATTTTGCATTGTTTCCAAAAAGTTTGATTTTGGTTTCATCTGACCAGAGCACCTTCTTCCACATGTTTGGTGTGTCTCCCAGGTGGCTTGTGGCAAACTGTAAACGTGACTTTTTATGGATATATTTGAGAAATGGCTTTCTTCTTGCCACTCTTCCAGATTTGTGAAGTGTTCGACTGATTGTTGTCCTATGGACAGACTCTCCTACCTCTGCTGTAGATCTCTGCAGTTCATCCAGAGTGATCATGGGCCTCTTGGCTGCATCTCTGATCAGTCTTCTCCTTGTTTGAGATGAAAGTTTAGAGGGACGGCCGGGTCTTGGTAGATTTGCAGTGGTCTGATACTCCTTCCATTTCAATATGATCGCTTGCACAGTGCTCCTTGGAATGTTTAAAGCTTTTGGTATCCAAATCCGGCTTTAAACTTCTCCACAACAGTATCACGGACCTGCCTGCTGTGTTCCTTGGTCTTCATGATGCTCTCTGTGCTTTAAACAGAACCCTGAGACTATCACAGAGCAGGTGGATTTATACGGAGACTTGATTACACACAGGTGGATTCTATTTATCTTCATCAGTCATTTAGGACAACATTGGATTATTCAGAGATCCTCAATGAACTTCTGGAGTGAGTTTTCTGAACTGAAAGTAAATGGGCCGAATAATTTCGCACGCCCCAACTTTTCAGTTTTATTATTACAAAAAAAGTTTAAATGATCCAATAAATTTTGTTCCATTTCACAACTGTGACCCACTCGTTGTTGAGTCTTCACCAAAAAATTTAAAATGCTATATCTTTTTGTTTGAAGCCTGAAATGTGGCAAAGGTTTGAAAAGTTCCAGGGGGCCGAATACTTTAGCAAGGCACTGTGTGTATATATATATATATATATATATATATATATATATATATATATATTAGAGATGAGCGAGCACTAAAATGCTCGGGTGCTCGTTACTCGAGTCAAATTTTTCCGGCTGCTCGGGTGCTCGTATCGAATAACGAACCCCATTGAAGTCAATGGGAGACTCGAGCATT